>JBBPLN010000193.1:0-34148 GCA_038089815.1 Sutorius eximius | reverse complement strand
TTGACGACGAAACAATCGCCGTTTGGACCCCACGAGACGACATGAGAAAAGGATTGATCCTCGAGCATCCTGAGACCGATCGGGGTGAGATGGGCGGGTGAATCAGAAAAGGGACGTACTTGTAGAGTTTCTTGACGAAATCGCAGGTGGCGGGCATGTTATCGTCGGCATCCTTTGACGGAGCCGGAGGGGGCGGCGCAGGTGGGGGAGGCTGTGATGGGGGGAGCTGTTCGCGCTTCATCTGTCTTGGCTCTGCGGGTCTCGGGCCGGGCTGGTTATACGAATGAATGGATTGGGAGTGATGGAGGGAACTCGGAGCGGGGAGGGCGTCGTCGCGCGAGTTGGAGGTACGGTGCATCGTTGCGGGCCACGGGAGAGAGGAAGAGGGTGGCGGGGATGCATGGCGGTGGCCATATGGGGATACTCGGGCGGAGGGCGAGTTGAGTGGGGGGAGGGTATTCACGTTTGAACGGTTAGCGTTGACGGGAGGGAGATGTAGTTGGGATGGAGGTGGTAGATGGGAAGAATGAAAGAGCTGTTGTCGTACGGCGTAGGGCGGGCCCTGTGATGAACTATCCATGAACGAGAATCGGGACAATCTGAGAGCCGAGGCGGGGCTGGAAGGGGCTGGAACGTGGGTACGGGTTAGTGGGCGGGGATCGAGAGGGACGGTCCAGAGAAACAAGCGGGGCTGGCGCTGGCTGGGTTGACTTGCATCCGAGCACGAGTTCCAAGACAATTTATTAACCTTGTCGCCCAAACCCAGCTCAGCCCAAATAGCCGCAAACTGTCCGTAGTCGGTCTTTAATTTAATTTTTAATTTTCGCTGGGACGTTCGCGTCCGGGCGTGCACGAGTTTGCGACATTCCAAGTGGAAAAAAGAGACGAGCACAGCGTACTCGATGTGTGGACGAAGCGTTGGCCATGATCGACGTTATCGAGCGGAAGTATTTCGCCGACGGTCTGGACTCTGCCTCAACGTTACCGCCTTTTTTTTTTCCCTTCACCAAACGACAAGGCGGCGCCAGGAGAAATACGCTATCGCTGTTCCAGGCCCCTCTATCTCCAAGCCTAGACCTTCTCCGCTACTACTACCACAATGGCTTGCTCTTTGTGGTACCGGTCCCGCTCCTCCCTCTCGCGCCTCTTTACGAAGGGTGCCTTCGAGGTACATAGTTGGCCAGGGCCTGTTCCTGGGGAATACCCAGCGATGAGTCGGTACACTTGGTCACCGACGCATGACTGCACATGGTGTCGTACCACGGTACATAAGATTAGACAGAAACCGTTCAGCGAGCCATTGACGAGGTATTTTGGACGTGGTCGTCAGCCAATCTCGTCGTGTCGGTTCGAGGCGGCCGTACATAAAAGTGGCTGTGCCCCCGCGAGGCAGTCGTTCCGCGGGTTCCCGAACCGAACCGGGTAAATTTCGTTGTCGCGTTTCTCTCTCTTCCTCACTCCTGCAGCCATGGCTTCCCTCGTCCGGATATGTCCCTCTGTCGCTCGTCGCATCGTTCGTATTCTTTTGCTCCACTTCCGTTCGTGACGCTCATCTGTTCATCTTTTTTTCAGCCCGCGTTTGCACGGTCCATCACCACCTCGGCGGACACCACTTTGTTGCAGGACACCATCACCGACCACTCCCAGCCGTTCAGGGTCAAACTCCATGAAGACTCGTTCCGTACTTACAAATGTGACCCGCCTTCCCTGGAGGTCCAAGTGCAAAAGGATCAACTCCTCAAAATGTACAAGGACATGCAGACCATGCGTCGCATGGAAATGGCCGCCGACGCCCTTTACAAGGCCAAGCTCATCCGCGGTTTCTGCCATCTCGCCATCGGTCAGGTATGCTCTTTTCCTTCTTCTCTCGCCGGGCGTGCTCATCGCGTCACAGGAAGCTGTCTCGGTCGGTCTCGAGTACGGCATCAAGCCCGATGACCGTGTCATCACCGCCTACCGGTGTCATCCCTTTGCAGTCATGCGCGGCGGCACCATAAAAGGTGTTCTCTCAGAGCTCCTCGGTCGCCAGGCCGGCATGTCTAACGGAAAGGGTGGTTCCATGCACATCTTCACCCCTTCCTTCTTCGGCGGTAACGGTATCGTCGGTGCCCAAGTTCCAGTCGGTGCTGGTCTCGCCTTTGCACAAAAGTACCTCGACAGCAAGACCGCTACGTTTGCTCTTTACGGTGATGGCGCTAGCAACCAGGGCCAAGTCTTTGAGGCGTTTAACATGGTGCGTGTACTATCTCGTGTCCCTTGACGCGACAGACTGAGCATATATGCGCCCACAGGCCAAGCTGTGGGACCTCCCGTGCGTCTTTGTGTGCGAAAACAACAAGTACGGTATGGGCACGTCCGCCGAGCGCAGCTCCTCCAACACCGAGTACTTTACCCGCGGCGACAAGATTCCTGGCATCCAGGTCCGTCCGCCTACCTACGTCGTCCATCGTCGCTGACGCAACGCCACAGGTCAACGGCATGGACATCATCGCGTCCAAGCACGCCGTCGAGTTTGCACGCAACTGGGTCGTCGAGGGCAACGGCCCGCTCCTGATGGAATTTGTCACTTATCGTTATGGCGGTCACTCGTACGTCCTCCGATCTCACGCGCGCATGACGTCTCACCCCCGATCACAGGATGTCCGACCCTGGAACGACGTACCGTACACGTGAGGAAGTTCAGCGGATGCGGAGCACGCAAGATCCGATCCGGGGGTTGCAACGGTACATCGAGGACTGGGGTCTCGCCACGGAGCAAGAGCTCAAGGTGCGTGTTGCTCGTCGCGCTCGTTCGAAGGGCTGACGTTCCCGTGAACGGCAGCAACTCGACAAGGAGGCCAAGGCTGTGGTCGACCAGGCCGTCAAGGAGTCTAAGCAATCGCCCGAGCCTCTCCCCAAGGATCTCTGGACGGACATTTACTACAAGGGCACGGAGCCACCGCTTATGCGCGGTCGGGAGCGGGATGAGGTATGTGTTATCTCGTTGTTCTCTTTATGGGTTGTTCACACGGCACTCGGCAGGTTCACTACTACTGAGCATGGTATGGTGTGCGGCAGAGGATACGTGATGGCTATGCATACGACTTACGTTAGACACGGGCGCTTTCGTTTCATGGTCTAGTTGTGTCTTACAGACTTGCTTGACCGAACGTGCCTTTTTGATCATGTGTGAGATGGAACAAGTTTCTGTGTATATACACGACACGATATCATCGACAAGCTACAGAATTCATTTCCCTGTCCAGCTCTACTCGGAGTCTAGACCAGAACCAGAAGCAAGCTCGGTCAATCAAGCACCAGGCACGACGCAGCGACCCCTGGCCCTACCCCACCCCCACCGTTTCTCATCCTACCAAGTGTGTGTCGCGTGACCTCCGTGTGCGTCGCTTCGTCTCCGGTCGTCGTCCGTCGATACATCTGACCGGGACCAGGGGCGTGATCGGCCCCGGGCACGGGTAGGACTCGGGATTCACAGGGAGGAAAGACAGGCGACGAGGCGACGAGGCGAGGTGTGTCCTGGGATTCGGGGTCAAAGATGAATCGATGACCGGTGACCGACAGATCTGCGTCCGAATCCGAGTCCGTTGTCGGCATCGGCATCGTTGGGCGTACCAGCTGGAGATATGATCTTGGTGAGATAGATCGCATATCATGCTCGCTTCGCGAAGAGATGAAGGCGGTGAGATATGATGTGGGATAGGGGATACGCCGTCGCACTCACCCACACACGTACATCTACAGCATATCGCGATAACCATGCCCAATCGAGCATCTCCTGAGGGCGTGGTTGACCAACTGAAGCATTTGATTTCGGGGGAATAGGGTGGGGCGTCTGGCCTCGTGAAGAAGACACCCCGATAGGGGGATACGCCATACGTATTCGAGCTTGCTGCTTGGGCCTCTAGGTGGCCTTCGCAGGTGTGAACGTATGACTCTATCTCGTGAGTGGGGAACGACGACCGGAAGGCATCTTGCGGAAATCTCCTAAGGAGCGTGGTTAACCAACTCGAGTATTTGATTTTGAGGAAATAAGACGATGTTATCGAGCCTCGCGAAGAAGACGCTGGGATAGAGAGGAATACACCGGGCTTGACGTCCAAGGCTGGCGTGGTCGACACGCACATGCCATCGTTTTCATCGAGAAAGGATGCGGCGTGGGTGGAATTTCGAGACGTTGCCTTTATCTTCTCGTCGATCTCTTCTCTGCCCAGATGGAGCAGTTCTCCTCCCGCATCTGCTTCGCGTTCCCGGGTTACGACCCTGAGTTCATTCTTGGCTTTGTTATTGGATCGGCATGCGGTCTGCCTCGTTGGATGCCAGCGGGTGCTTGGTGCAAGGGAGAGAGTCACTGGAAATTGGCGTAGTTGAACTTCGGGGTTTCCCCTCCGTGCTGTCGTTTTTGGGCTACTACCCTCAGCAGGCCATGTGGCTCAAGCAATCCCATCGCTTACCTCGTTGAAAAACGAACACGGTCTGCCGACTTGTGTGCGCCATGGAAATTTCACCAACGGCCGAAAGGGGCACGTATAAGCCATTGACCATTCGCACCGGGACGGCTGGTGGTTCGAGGATGTCTAGAGTCAGCCTTGCATGTCGGGCGTTGTCTGCGGCGCTGGCCGTGTCTTTTGGGGGATTTGAAACGGCCCTTGGAAATGGAACTTGAGGAATGATGGCAGATGTTTGAGATCCCGTACGAGTGCGGACATCGCGACCCTCTCACGCTGCAGCTACGGGAGCCGAGGGATTCGATGAAATCGACAGCTGATCTGATCTCACCCGCCGATGGTAGCATGTGTGGCAGGTATTACAGGGACGCAAGCGTTTTGCGTCTCGAATACACGTTGTCATCTGTTACGCTCGACAGATCAAGGGCTGCCTGGAAAGAGTGCCTGGAAACGATGGTAAAGGAGGGTAAACTCTACCTTGATTAAGAGTTATCCTGAGCCATCCCTGGACAGGTCTTGTACGCGGAGATTTCGGTGCTCGCTGCGCCCGATAGAGTCACGTCAGTGTTGATGGTAGTCAAAAGGGTCGTTGGTACTCCACGACGGTAGATTGTTTGGATGTGGTTTCGCTCGACGTTCTCTCATAACCGTCCAAGAAGGCTGTCAATGAGGGAAGATATCATCGAGATGGATGTAAGTTGAGGTTCACGCCGCACAAGTTTCCCACCTTACATAATCTGGTAGCACCTTCAGTACCGTTCTTTTCACCTCCATATATTCCTCCAAGAAGCGTAGTTGCTCGCCATGGCTACGTACACCACAGTACAGTGCTCTTGTTGTGCCTTACAAGACGTGGAGATAATGTGAGACTGTAACACATCTCCGCATTCATCCATGCAGACCGACTTCGACCTGGCGCATTTGCAACAATCAGGGCATACAGGAAAGATCCGGCTCAACGACCAACTCTGGTGAGTACAGCGTGGTCCACACTGAGACTATCGGTATAAATAGGACCCTGGTGATGTTGCCCTCAACGTCGTTCACCGGGCTCTCTGGCACGCGGTACCATTGGTGATTACTGCGCAAGTTGTCCACATTATCGTGCGGATGAGCTGAACCGAGTTGCGCACCAAGCACCAGGGGGAGCAATGGTTCAATCCCCTTCTCCGACTCCACCTCAGTGGTAATGCTCAACCGTCCGATCGTTGATCATGCTACGACCTACGCTCATCAGCAATTTCGTAAGCTGGCCACCATCGCCGATGCGTTCTCTTTCGGAAAACTTTGAACAATCCCGGATCGTGCCTGGTCTCTTATCTCCTGCAGGCGTGCCACAATGTTCGCATCAACAACAACGGCGGTATCATTTTGCCAAGTATCCCTTCCAGAGAAGACTCTGGCGGGCCCAGAGCGGGTTGTGAAAAAAGATGCGGCAAAGGCAAAAGGTATATGCGCAAGAAGCCCGGAGCCAACTTGTTTCAAATGATGCCAACAACGAGCGATTTCCCCTCGGCCCTTTTACTAACGTTGAACGCATGAAACCTGATCAGGACGACCGTCTTCTGATATCGAAGCTTTAGGTCTGGTTTGGGTAGACTGTTGTCAAAGCTATTTCCGTGACGAGGTTTTAAAAGCAAGTGCAAGTTTCAGTACCTTTCACTGGATCGAAAGCAATGACATTAATCACAGACGCATTCAGTCTTGTATCTCTACGGGGCGCACTCGGTGAGTTTGGGCGTGGCGTATCCAGTCATACATACCGATAACGCATTCCAGGTGCTTCAAAATGGACGAGAGTAGTTGCCTCGCTGGGCATCCTCATCGTGTTATCGCGTGTCATTAGGCTCGTGCAAGGAATCAAGGTACGTTGCAATGTGGTGTCCAGGTTCCCGAGAGGCAGAACGCAGATAGTGTCAACAGGCTGTTGGTTCACTGGCTGCCGTATCCCATTTTCGCCACTCTCCCCTTTAAGTAGCATGCTACCTGATGCGTGGTGGAACCTACGTGGGGTTTCTGTACACCATGTCACTCTCATCTACCGTTTTGACACGAGTTCCTGCTAGGTTTTACTTTCGTATGGAAATGGCGGAAGAATCGAAACCGTACGTGATGCACTGCAAGCACCGGTTACGACGTGATTTTCACCATCTTCGTGCCAGTCTATCATCGCTTTGGTCTGGATACCATATCACTCGTACCATTCCTGTCTGGTAGCCCGACGATATCCACTCGGTCCCTCAAAGTAGGGAGGCAAATTCTTTTGGGAGGTTTGGATGCGTTCGACAAGTCCCCAGACCTAAAGAGCCCATTTTCGTCAGTCTGCAAGGCATCTCCTACGCTTATCCTGGGTCGAGCTCACCCCAATCACATCGCTGAACAGATTCTGGGGTCCGAATATCATCGATGCATACGGTGAGCAATGGAGAAAACACCGAAAGGTTGCCAGTCCTGCGTTCGGTAACGACACGTACGTGGCAAAGCTATACCTTGACGCTCCCACACAATACTGACTTCCTGTCGCCGGCGTGTAGCTATGCCACTGTGTGGGATACCTCGTGCAGACTCTTTGCGGAAATGATGACCACGCAAGGTTGGGACTCGAAAGACGTCGTCGAGGTGTCTAGTATCCATTCGGTCACGTTTAAGGTGTTCTTTTCTCCGTCTGGAATTAGAATCATCGCAAATATGACTTACTACACGTTTATCCCCGGCTAGTTTTCGTTCACAATATTTACTTCGGTTGGATTTGGAATCCCATTGACGTGGTCCAAGCCATCTAGTCAGGATAACGAGCCTAGCGTACAAGAATGTCTCGGCATTATCACGAAAACAATCGGGCGTAGCATGGTTTTCCCATCCTGGGCATGGAAGCTGCCTTTTGCGCGGTCAGCACGTCTAGAGACCGATATGAAGCATATTTGTCCTGACAGCCACTACAGGGTTCAAAGTACGCGCCGGGCCTACGATACCATGCGCACATTCATGCGATCGCAAGTTAATACGATACGAGAAGACCTTCGATCCGAAGCGGCCAACGGGAACTCCAACCCCCGCAAAGATCTCTTACCACTTTTGATCCAAGCTTCGGAAGGCTTTGGAGGCAAAAGCCGACTCAGTGATGAGGAATTGGTAAGCGAATCCCGAGTTTTCTTGTTAGAGCCCAGTAAATAGACTGATAAAATGCCCCAGTTGCTTCCTTTCCTTCTATACATTCACTCTAGATTGGTGACATCTTTTCGTTCTTGTTTGCCGGTCACGGTAGGACTACTCTTGGTCTACCTGATTCGATTGTGGCGAGCATGTCCGGGGTTAGATACGACCGCCAATGGCTTGGCAGCGACCCTCGCACTCCTTGCTCTGGATGTCGACATCCAAGACGAACTTGCGTCACAAGAGAATTGATGGAAGAGAGAGACGGCTCTCCCTTGGTAAGGGTGTATGCACTCCGAGGGCGCCACCACTTTATCTGACTTGAGAGCGCATGGATCCTGAATCTTCAGCTTTATGAAGATTATGGCAAACTTGATAAGGTACTCGCCGCGTACCACGAAGCTATTCGAATGTTCCGTAAGTCAGTTGGATGCATTATTAGAAATTTTTTGAACTCGCCATGGATCATCCAAGCCCCTGGTCCGTTTGTCATTCGTGAAGCCAAACGTGACGCTTTCCTCGACGTCTCCGATACCCATGAACCGAGGATGCTGAGTGTGAAGAAAGGTACTCGGGTAGGTCACCTGGGATCGTTGCGACCATACACTTCATTAACACGAATGCGAACCAATACCAAAGGTCATTATAGATCTTGTCGGCATCCGTAAGTATATACTCCTTTCATGTCAACTGATTGTCACGTTTTCCAGACTATCACCCAAAATACTTTTCTGAACAGGAAGTCTACCGACCCTCGCGGTAGTATGCCAAGAAGCAGAAGCAGAGCTCGGATGCAAAGCATAGCACAGAGGAAATTGTTGGTTTTGGTTTTTGTGCGTATCTCATCTCAACAGACACTTCCATGCAAGTTGTTTCCATTGATTGATACGAGCTAAAATATCAGGCCCCCGCGCCTGTATCGGCCGGAAATACTCGACAACGGAAGCTGTGTGCTTCCTTGCACATCTACTCCATGACTGGCGGGTCGAGCCATTGTTGGCACAGCGCCTGAATGGGGAGTTGGAAAGCGTGGACGAATGGCGAGAACGAGTCTTTAAAGCAGACATTTACATGACATTAGGTATCAGGGACCATGGGATCCGGCTCGTCCGACGCAAGTGAGAAGGGGATGTAGTGTTCCGATGATGAACTCACTGCTACCAATGGTAGCACGGGGTTTCATTGCGTTGTATGTCCCAACACAAAGCTAATCAATATTTGAGCATATTAAGGTCAACTTACCCTCTGTACTGAAGCAACTTGCAAGTGTTAATCCTCCTAATGAGTCTCAAAGTACAATGCCTATCCGTCTGGCTACAGTCTTCTATTCTCCGTCATCTGTTTCCTGCTTCCACAGACCTGACGCTCGGCCTTCATGCTTGTAAAGAGTTCACATCTCGATTTGAATGAGTATTTGGGAGCAAATAGAGGGTCCTGGATTGATAACTCACTTTCATGAAGAGTTATCTAAGCGGATCTGAGTTTCCTGTATAGATCTGTCGATTCGTGCGCGGCCGATAACGGGGTTAAATGATGTCGCAGCATCTCCACAAGACATCGCTTGACGGTTCCCTCCCAACTACCCAAAAGGCGCTCGGAGAACAGTGGACGAAACAGGGGGTGTTGACGGTTCGCTCGCGAGAAATATACCAGATCGGACCAAAGCTTGCCACGCACTCCTCAAACGTCCAAGCCGTCGGTGCCAGAGTAGGTCATCAACGTATTGTCATCGGCTCTGTATCACCCTCTGGGCCCGACCCCATACTCACCATGGTTACGTAAATCTCCATGTATCCAGTATGAGAGGGCATCGGATTCCTGATGCCCGAGCATTTAAAACGACCGGCAGTAGCGGAAAGTCGGTGGGGCAACTCCACGCAGGAGAGTTTATGACGATAGAGCAACCTAGGACCCTGGAGTTGAATGTTATCACTAGCAAGTCCCTCCATGTCATGGGGTGTACACTTGAAATTGTTAGCGATTAACCTCCATCTCCGATGTGTGTTTGGGATATTTGCAGCACGTCTTTCTCTTCCTGGAAAATAGTTCTGTCAATCTCAGCGGCCGTACTAAATGGTAGTATAGTACAGCAGGGGCCCTGGAAAGTCGTGGCAAGAATTCACATACAGTGACAAGCCTGAAACTAACCTGTTTCAAAACGCTCCAGTTGCCAGAAAATGGGGATGCTCTCGCACCAAACCACGAGCGTGCAGACTGATTGCCCGTAAGTCTTGTAACTCGTAGTAAGCGACGGGCTCAGAGTCTTTCCCGCCGGAAACGGAGCAGCCACACTGACGGCTCTGGCACACCAAATCCGATGGGGGAAATGGTCGTTACCAGCGCCCGTTTCTCCCCGGGCGCAGACCGAGTTTCTCGGCATTTTCGTTATGTCGACAACAACGTCGATAATAGTCGAGCGCCAGGAAGATCACCGAATGCGTTTCCTTACCATACCTCAAGGCCGCAACTCGTTCAACAGGCATCAACAAGAATCTGGAAAGCAGCTCCCGCTCAACGGTGAGATATGGCAGTTGAACAATTCGTGACACTAGGCATCATTACAACGGAGCGCGTCGCTGTCGCTTCATGCAGAAGAGGGCTGTACAAACACTCAGCCGAAGGACTGGCCATACTACGACGCACTACCATCAACGCCCAGGCCCTTTGTCGTCAATTTGTGATCGCAGAACTGTCTTCAGATGGTAATTGCAAGGCAGGCGAAGAAAGACGAGAGGAGGAACCGTACGGCGTGCTAGACCTTCATGGTGACTCAGACGGCTGTACGAGAACACGCGAACCAGGAACAGCTTCGCACACGTTGTCACGGAAGTAACCACGGTTCGAGTTCAGTCAGGGGTCGTCCCTTCATTCGAGGTTGATATTGGTCGAGTGAAAGGATCATAGTGCGCGAGCACTCTGCACTGGCACGTCCTCCATACAACGATCTGTTCCGCACCGGCGCCGCATGTATAACCCCGCCGGTGGATGCACAGCTAGAGTATGTTTGGACGAAACTTTCGGTGATCCCTCCCCGCCCCGCTCGCCGGCGCGGCACGGCTCATTCGAAACGGCGCACACTTGCCGTGAGTGTCTGTTCCGTCTTCACCCGCATCACAACGCCCGCGCCGCTGCGGTAGGGTCGGAGGTGAAGCAGAAGATCTCAAACAAGTCCCACTTGTACATGATCCGTACCGTGGTGCCCTCCTTGGGCTACCTCGACGCAGGCGCTGAACTACACATTAGGCTCATCCCACACAAGATTGTGAAATAGCTGTAAGAAACGGCAGATTAAGGATCGCACAGAGTGTTGGAGTCGGGTTCTCATTGTGAGATGTTCTCTATGCTGGTCGATCAATGGCAAAAACTGCTATAATGAATCATTTTCCCCGAAGAACAACCTATGAGCGAACGATGTATCTTTACAATGATACCATTTCGAGCTAGGAAACAAGTCGATGAGAACCTGGTCAGGACTTCTGTTTTCCATATCATTTCTCGCGAGATCTCCTAGACATTGTGTAGGGAAAGCAGTTCTCTCGGGCGGACCGGTCCTGCAACCAATATGAAGCAACGTTCGAATTTGAGCCTCACCGGGTTGATTGTGGACGGCGTCCAAAGTCCACCATAGTCTGAGAAGACCCGGGCTTGATTACCTACAGGATAATGACATCGCTCTAGCAACAATTCTCCGAGAATCCAGACACTTGGAAACGCTATTATAACCGCGGCTTCACGGCTGGGGGGCATCACGGCGCGATGTCCGGTGCCCGATGCGCTTCACTAGATTTTCTTTTCGACCGTACTTCCACTCGCCAATGGTCAATTCGGTCGGGTTCGTTGCTGATCGCTGACGTTAACCTGGGCCACAGGTCGTTCACATCAGCCCGCAGTGCTACTTTCGTACTTACGTCGCCCGCATTCCAAGAAGGCACCGCGGTAGATGTGAATGTGTTTCGGTTTCAGCCATGCTAAGACGATGGTACGAAATTATAGCCCCTGATGTCCCCGGTAAAAACTTTAGCCGAAGCTCGTTTCATGTTACGGAGGTCCCTCGGATCGCCGATCTCAGGGAATTCGGGAGACATGCTTGTGCACGTGTGAATCTCAGGGAACCTCGCCCGAGGACCCGTTGACATCGTGCCTTGCTTGCTTCGTGTTGACCCCTGGCAACCAAACTCTGGGCAGCTCAATTGCTATTATATGTCAATTCGTCTTTAGTAATCGAAAGAGTGAGCTCTACGGCATCGTACCACCAGCTTGGTTTCAGTGATACGACGAGTTGTCAGAAATAAGCAACGTACGCATCTAAGTGTGCTCAATTCTCTTCCTACGAAAGGCGATACCACCGAGGTTTGTCGAAGTGCAAAGAGTCCCATTATTTGGTGCAGCATCCAGAAAGGAACACTGGTTCAAGCGGACTAAGATTCGCCTCGGTGCCGATTGTCGGGTTCGATGTCTCCATGAAATGTGTGTTCAGACTAGTACGCCCAAGCGAACCTAGGTCAGTTTTAACCGTCACAGCTCACCCCACTGAGCGCGATGTGCATAATGCTGAGTGATTACCATTCGAAAGGGTGCCAGGAATACGTACGACGAAGTTTTGGTACGGGCTGCCTGGCCCGTGAGATCTTGGATCAAACGGCCCGTTGTGCGGTGGCATAGGGATAGTATTAGCAACCTCTTGAGTGTGGCGTCAGAGTCTGGAAAGCGAAAGAATATGCAACACGTTCCGGGGCGAAAAACAGACTATGCGGAGGGAGGTAGGACATACGGCACCTTCCGCATGGACGATGAGAGTGCTCCCTGCGCTCACACGTTAACCCAAGAGGAGCGCTGGGATGCTCGCGCTTTGTGCAAAGATGGTGATGGTGGTTGCGACGAAAAGGAAAACGAAGAACAAGGGCTTGAACATAGTGGTCCACTTAGACACACTGCATTCTATGCCTCGGCCTGACGGTTGGTCGGGGGGTATGTTCGGAACAGTGCGATATCGTAACTCGCGATCCTATGGGTTTGCGTCAATAGGCTACTAGGCGTGTGGCGTCAAGTGCAATCGTGGCCTTCACGAGGCAGTTGGTGCTGAGCGCTTCCTCGCGGAAAATCCCAAACTTGATCACGTCTTCCGACACATGCCATGATTAAATGCCACAGCCGAGTTTGATCGAGCATCAGTGTTTGGTTTAGACTGGAATTTGAGTCACCCGGATCATTGAGAGTAATGGGGGGGGGGGGGGGGTTAGATGACACAGCTCACTGAAGTCAAACAAATTACAAATATTCGGTTATGTACGAAGAATGAATAAATGTTACTGAGACATGTCAACTTCAGCCCCGATTACAGAGTAAACATCGTCTGTTCCCCTACATTTCTGTGTCTGTCCGCATGTACAAAGAAAAGATGTCCTTGAAAAAGTCCCAAATGAAGTGGTGGCGAATGGTCCTTATGCGAATTGTCCAAGTGCAAAGGTAAATTTCAGTAGACCGACTTCAGACGATGGTGATCGTCTGGTTGAGCGTCTCCAAGTAAGGATAGAGCCCGGCCTATACAAACATAAGCATCGGGCGAGCTGTCAATGATGTCGGAACTTACTCCAGTGAGCGTGACGTGTGCCACACCGACCAATGCAGTGCCTTCCCAAGAGCTTGGGATTTGCAGGGTGAAGTTCTCGTACGGGGGTAGGTATCCCTCATGATATTGTGGGCTGAATGGCCCGTTGTACAAAATGTCGCCCATGAAGTCTGCAGGGGACGTGCAAGGGCGATTTGGGCATGACTGCAAACCAATGACAACAGCGACCTCTTCAGATCCCGTCAGGCTGTTCTGATAAATGGAATAAAATGAATTAGTAATCATGCGGGATGTTCCGAAAGAAGGGGAGAAATACGTACCGGACGTTGAACCTGAACGGTGAGGCTGCTGCCTGCGCTTACAGTTTGGTTGTAGGTTGGCAGTCCGATTTCAGCGTTCTGTGCAAAGACGGAGGCGGCAAAGAGGAAGAAGGAGAAGAAGAGCTTGAACATGATGGGCGACTAAGGATGAGAAGTGAGAATGTAAGTGATGTTGGGACTGAGAAGAGCTAGAAGGCTCTCAAACGCTCCACATTTTTATACGCGTAATGAACCCGAGGGGAGCATAGCCTATTCACAGGCTACTGGAGCCCGTACGCGAACCGATTGCCGGATCTGACGTGATGACAAGCGGCTTGTTTGTGCCATGACGTAAAGGTACATTGCCCGACTTGCGGCTCCTGATCACCGCGACGCTTCAATTAAGCGAGTAAAAGCAGTAAATGAAGAACGTGCGCCGTTGAGCACGGGCTGTGTCGAGAGCAGCGTAACGAAGTCCACTTACCCTGGATGGGACGCGTAATGTGGAGTCAGAAGACCGGGGTCGAGAACACATGGAAGTTCGTGGCCATCCAGGAAGCCTAACCTTGCGCCATGCCATGGGCATGCAGCAAAGTGCAGGTTCATTTCACCCTGTACTATCGGAGTCGGCCGCCGAGGGCCGCAGCTGGTGCACGTTGGACCATCGCCTCGGATGACCTTTGTAATAGCAATCTATCGGGTCTCTATTCCCGAATTCCAATCGCAATAGTCGCGTATGAATATCTGGCGGGTTGGCCTCGATCAGTGATAGCGGCGGCAGTTGCTGGATAAACCCACCCCAAGCAAGTTCAGCTAGCACGAATCCCACACCTCTTCTGCTCCTCAGGCTCCTGTCCCTCCAGTCCAGTCACGACCTTCCCATGATTCCACAAGACAATACACATCGGGCAATGTTTATATGGCGACGAGAAGCTGCGCAAGTCCGGCAGCCGCAAATGCTTGCAACACTATCATCATTATGAGGGCCCAACTATAGTTTACCTCCTCGTACCTTGAATGTATGTAACATGGCAGCAAAGCGTATTCTTGGTGCCATGTCAATCATAAACTCACCTAGTACGGGCCGAGTATGGACCAGACGTACGGATTGTTATTGTTCGACCTCGCTTCTAAACTGACACACAGCTGAAGCTTGAAGAGTGAGGGAACAAAAATCTCGAAACCTTGGCGTTCAACGTCTACGAACGGCACATGGGTTTCAGATCGCCTGACAGCCGTTTTAGGTGGTACCACGCACAGATATCGAGTGATGGTCATTTTCAATCGAAGTCAGCCTCGAAAGTCAATCGGGGATTGTGCGCTCCGTACCTCGTCGAAGTTTGGTGTGGGCTTGGCAGCTTCCCACGCTGCGCCCGCCTTCATTTATTGTTCGCCTGCTTCCTAGGCGTTGTGTGTTTTCGTGTCTTGGATGGCCGGAGACCTGAGTAACACCAGTCATGTATGACCCGGAACATCGCGAATGCTCGACCATCATCGCTTGTGATGATCCACTCGCCGGCTCAACATTACCTCCGGAACAAACAAACACCCACAAGCGCTACGTACAACTCGTTGGTCCGAATAGTGGATGCGATGCAGCTTCCCTTGGTTTGGACAATTAGTCCTTTCTCCTGTTTTAGGTATACTGCGGCTGGTTCCCAGATCAGTGGCCCGTACATTATGGCCTGCCGAGGTCTCGGACATTCGGACATCATGCGTCGACGTCGACATCAAGCCCTCGGGTTCCGGTCATCTCTGGACGTAGTGTGTGCCTCTGCGGAGATGTCGACATGGCCGCTTCTAAATGTCGTGCGATGGATCGGCATGTCAAACAAAGGCACATACTGTACGCGACTTTGCCGAACTGTATCGCAGATGGTGGCGCCACAATGGGCGTTGGCCTCCCACGGTTGTAAGTGCAGAATCAACATCGTGATGCGGACTTGGGGTGGCCTTACAGCATCAGACACACAATCGTCCCCACGCCTACCTGTCTGACGCCCGTAGGCGGGGTATGGTGCCCGTTCTTGGTGGGTCAGCATCAGGGCGCGTACGTGTCTGCGTTCTTTCGTTGTCGCTGTGATCTCACCTCACCCTCCGAGAACTGGTACGTTGATGAAGCGGTAGGTTTGAATATGTGGCTCGAATGGTGACAAGTGTCGACGGAGTCGACCACGTTTCGGGTCCTACTGACACGTGGGGATCCGTCGGGTCAGGGCTAGCGATGGTTTTCCCTCCCAGTCACTGGCAGCCGGCTCTTCCGCGCATGGCGGAGACAGACCTGCCATCCATGGTGGATAGGATGACGCCGAGACAGTTATCACATTTCCACAATGTGATTATGTCGCGTCGAGGAAGAAAAACAAGGTAACAACGCGTTCTTGTGGTTTCCAGAAGGTAATCCTCCGGTTCCTGCGCGACTTGTTGCTCGGCGGAGGTCGCCGCCAAATGCTGAGGCTGGAACGGGCTGTGTCCCTCAAACGTTGGATATTAGGCAGGGGTGCTTGGCTCATCGGCCCGCAGCTGGACGACTGCGGTATACCTCGTCCATCAGAAAGCTCTCCCGGAATAAGTCCCATGACGACGGCCCGGCTGAAGGATTCTAAAGAGGTTGAAATCATTGTTTCATCGTCCAATCGCTTGCAGTGCTAGATTCGACTCAACTGCCCAGGTCAGGCTAAGCTGAATCGGGATGGATAGGTTTGTTGATACCATATCCGGCGCCATTAGAATGGAAGATCACGTTCTCCAGCCGAATCGGAACTTGGTGCGATGGTGCGATGGTGGTCACGTATGTGCCACGTTTCTGCACCTCTTTTGCTCAATGGCATCGTGAATAGGAGGGGTTCACGTCATGGATAAGTCGGCGTGGTATGGTTTCCCTCGTTGTCCGTGGATAATCTAAGATGACGTACTCGGTATATACTGAACGAGTGTCTCGAGTTGATGAGGGGCAGACAGCAAAAACATTTTTCCTCCTTTTAGGAACCCAACGAAAGATCAATGGGTCGATTCCTTGTCAAACGAGTTAGGACATGTGTTCGCTCATCGCGATTCGGAAGGACACATTCAGTCAACCGTTGTATGAAACCGCTGATTAGTAACAAATCTGGACCTGAACCGATGCCCGGGCTTGGACTTTAGGTGGAGTAAGTTTCGGCGCGTTTCCAGGCGGAGCAATGCTCTTGCTCTTTTTGAGTTCCGATTGACTGGGGTTGTCTAGGTATATGCTTCATATCAAAAATATAGACATGGGCGATGTCCTCGCTTCCGAAAGTTTTCTGGGTTGGCTCTGGTGGACCCTGGGGCATTGCCGGCGATGCGCTTGCCTCGGAAATGAATTATACACCGTTCAAGTCGAATGGTAGTGTGAGAAACTGCGTAAGCACTGATCAGAAGCACGCTCAATTGAGCACCGGCAGTCCTTGAGCTAGTAGGTTGAGCGAAAACAAATGTAGGACAACCCGTGATGCGGCCACACAACGGCATCTGGTAAGTCATGGTTGCCCCGAAGCAAAAGGAGGTACACCGGCCAGCACAGTTGTCGTTCCGACGGGAGTTGCGGATCCTGAGGGAGTGTACGTCAACCCCACTTCTCAGGGACGCGATGCGGCTCGTGATTGTTCGACTTTGCCAAGAACGCCTGATGGGCCGGGTGCATGACGGGTTCTCAGGCGAGCTTCCCATCCGCACACGGCGGCCACACCTCGATTATACTTATTTCTGGAGTTGTGGCGGTGGTAGGAAAAGGATGCATGCCTTCCTGGAAAGAAAAAGGTGTGCTGGATCGTCATCTAGGTATGCAAGGAACAGCGGGCGGTGCAGCTGGTATGGGTGGGGTTTGGTGGCCATCGTCGCCGCCGACGGGCACTGGGAAGACTCAGCGAAAGTTAGCAAGCTCTCGTGAACCAATGGGGGCGTACGGAAATAGTTTGGTGATCTCGGGGAGCCGAAAATAGTAGGTTGTTCCAAGGAAGGGGAACGGGGGCGAAGAAGGGCTGTAGAGTGAGAATGTGAAGGTTGGGGATCCTGAAGATAGCATAATGAAAGGGACGTCGTCGCGACAGAAAATGAAACGTGTCGCCGAGACGATGCAATCATGCAATGGAGTGGCGGTACCGGACGGAACTACTGTATTGCCGGATACAAAAAACTCGTACGAGAGACAGTTACACGGGCTTAAAGATGGTATACTAGCTCGGAAGAACTGTCGTAGTATGGTTTCGAGTGAGAGGGAGCAGGAGGGGATAAAGGAAGTGACGGGAGCAATGATCGGGCGTGACAGAGGATCTTGTTCGGGAACAGTTGGGGTCTGTCGTGACGTCGGCTAGATAAGGACAAAATGAATAATAATATCAAGAAATAATATAATAAAAAAGGTAAAAAAAAAAAAAAGTAAACCGGAGCTAGCCGAACAGATATCCGTGCAGGGGAGATTTGGCGGGTTATGTACCTGTTGTGTTCTGACCACGACCATCATCATCCCCTTCCATTTCCCTTCCCTCGCATGGTCCTTTGAGTGTCCTGCCCCCCCTCTCTTTCTCTTCCTTCCGACAAAGCCTCGCCGCAACCAAGGATACCGCTTGTAGTGGGTTTCCTCAAAAACACCCTCGTGCTCCTTCTCACTGCTTTTCAGATCTCGCGACCCTTGCCGGCTTCTCCTCTCCCGCTCTCAACTCTCCAGCCTCAAAGGACCAATCAGTAGTACGCTTGAGCTCGCTCGCTGCTCTGATCTCTGCGAATACCTCCGACTTTCCCCCTTCGACAGCAAAAGGGCCTTCGCTGAACATCGTTCGCGTACCTTTTCTGTTCCTCGTAGAATTCTACCGTTTTCTCCCCTAATCTCTCGACCAGCTCCTTTGCCTCTCATCGTCTGTTTCCCTCCCTGTACTCTTTCACAGCTTGTAGATCAAATTCACCATGGCAATGTCGTTTCCGGTCGTCTCCGCTTCTTCTGACGATCAGTCACCATCCTCTGACGATGGTTCTGTATCCCCACAAACGCCAGTTTCTCCCCCAAATGCCCAGCCCATGGCACTTCCTCAGCCATGCGAGTCCCAAAACACTTCCCAGCCTCAGTCCCCCGCCTCCAATCCTCCAACTGCTCAGGCAAAGAGGAAACCCAGCCGTCGAGCCAACACTGCCGAGCGACGTGCAACGCACAACGCCGTCGAGAGGCAGCGTAGGGAGACGTTGAACGGCAGATTTTTGGCAAGTTCTTTTCCGACTCCGCTTCCCCTTGATTTATTAAACCGCGCATTCAGGACCTTGCCGCATTGCTTCCAAATCTGTCTCAGATCCGCCGGCCATCGAAGTCTGCCATTGTCAACTCCTCTATCGCTCATATCCATGCCTCTCGTCGTCACCGCCTCCTCGCATCACGTGAATTGCGTTTGCTCAAACTCGAGTCGGATGCGCTTCGTCGTGAACTCAACGAGTGGCGCGACCGCGCTGGTCTCCCTCGTGTCGACGAGCCTGTTCGAGGAGAAGGGTTCACCATGGTTCTTAGTGGTGAAGTCGAAGTTCTCGTGACCGCCGTCGGGGAAGAAGAAGAAGAGGTGCAGGGCCAATTCGATGGTTTTGAGGAAGGCGATGATGAGTTTTCGGGCTCCGTGCCAACAATCATGGATGACGGCGAGGATGTTATGGCGGCCGATCCGCTAAAGAATGGCGGCGTTTATGGACACAATATCACTGCAGGCAGTACGAATCCCGCTGACATAAAGGTGGCGCGCATGATTGCTCAACCTACTTCGCATGGCGGTCCAATGGTTGCTCAGATGCCCCCCACTGTTTCTTTTGAGAACCCGGCGATGCCTGCGCTCTACGAACCTCACGTTTCCCCACATTTCCCTGGCAACACCCATATGGGACAACCCGGCATTACCACACCCGAGGCGGACAAGGTCTCCCCCTGGGCTACGACGAACATGTACATGGGCTACAACACCCATCTTCAACAACGGTCTATGGTCCCACCGAATACCACCCACGCTGTCACCCACTCGCCCCCTTCGGCATCGGCTCAAAGCTTCACCGATTACGCCTATCTTGTCAACCTTAAACGGCAACAATTGATGAACCTACAGCATCAACACGGCGCGATGGCATACGCAGCCGATGGCGATGATGCATCTTCCGTCGGCTCGAGCCAGAGCGGCCGAGAGCGAAGCGAGAGTGCCTCTGCTGGCAGTGGATTTGGCACCCCATCCCGTGGGACCCCCTTGTCGGGAGGTTACGAGCTGTCAAATGCCATGCCCGATTTCACCCTGGCGAGAAGGGTTGGTGGTCCTGGACTGCACGTCAACACCGCTGTGTCCACCCCGTGGAATAGTAGGGGTGATGAAGGGATGAATGGGGTAGTAATGAAACAGACCATGAACACCCCAATGCACGTTGTTCCCAACGGTGGTGCGTATGGTATGGTCATGTGAGGGGGTCGTCGTGCGTTTCACTTTTTTTGGTGCCCGTCCATCGATGGCCTTGTCGTACACATCTTGCTAGCTCTTTCCCATTCCCGGCCTTGGGTCTTTGGCGCGGGGTCTGCGTCCTCTCCTCTTGTCTGTTATCCGTTGGTTTTCTCTCTTGTGGCTTGGCACGACTCGTTCTGGATGTGTCATGACCATTCTCTTTCCATGCACCTCTTCTAGCTTATCCCCATAGCACCCGATGGTTACAAAATCCCGGCCCCCCGTTGGACTGCCGTGGTCGTCGCTGTTTGTCGCTCTCCTCCCCCCTCTTAAACTAATTACGCGAGGTATCGTTGTACACTACCACTCCTTTGTGTCTCTGTCCCCTTCTCTGTCCAGCCGTATGCAAAAACACAATACTCGTCGCTCCTTTGCTGTTCCTATCCGCCTCTCTTAATTGCCGTACGTGCGTCGTCAACCGATTGTCGTGACACCCGGACTTTTTTCTTTTTAATCTTTACATCCAATCAAAACTGTTACATTTAAAAAAGTAATATAACATCTATATTTCTAGTCGGAAATTTTATGTGTAAAGATATCCAATGTGGCGTAGCTGGATTGAATTATTTGGATCGATGTTTGAGGCGTTTGAGCGGCGTGTTCTAGATGGATGTAGGGTTTGTGCGGTTGGTTGGTCGTGTGACGATGGATGAGATGATCGGAGTGTGATCACCTGGATTATGGATGCCTGGTGTCGTCGGATGGGGCCGTCCGCGTGTCGCGGGAGAAGATGGGGGAAGAGTGGAGGGGATTGTGTGGTTGGGTATATGGACGTAGAATGAAGTGAGGGAAGTCGTTTGTGGTTGGGTGTTGGGGCTGCGTTACCGTGGAGAAAACAAACATACGTGGGGCCGACGGAACCCATAAATGGTGGTGATACCGATGGTAGCCGTGGAACTCGATGATTGACGTCGATGGTTGATCGCTTGGACGAGGGTAAACTCTGGGGAGAATTTTGTTTTCCTTTTCCTTTACCCGCATCCGCGGTCCATTCGATTGTACTGGGAATACTATCTGCACACGGAAGAGAACCGACGGGACATCGTATCTGCGTCGCTCACGCACCTCTCAACGTTTCTCCGTCATGCAAGACCCGGACGCCCTTCGAGGTTGATTTCGGGTGTCATACCCCTGTGGGGTATCGTTTTCCGCGGCTCGCACACGACGGACAGGGAGCGACAAGGGGAGGGGGAACGCACACCTGCATATGCGCACGCAGGCACTGATCAATGTTTCTCCGCCATGGACGGGATATACGGGACGAGGCAATTTCGGATGTCATTCCTCCCCTCCTCGAATACTCAAGTACTCACGACCCCGCCTCGGGACATGCAAGCATGTGCGTGTTTTTTCTCGCTTTTGCTGCGTTTCGCCCACCGGGCCGCCGCGGCTCACGGAACGCACACCTCGGGGAGCCGCGTTGCGCACGCAAGCGCAACAGTGGCGATGGCCCTCCCGAGTCCCGAGCCGCGATCGCTTCAATGTTTTTCTGCTGGCAGGAAATTTTCTCCGTAGGAAAACCGCGCATGTCGTGTCTATCTGAGGGAAAAAAAGTGCTTCTCCCGACATTGCGCTTTTTTTGACACACGCCTCTTTGTCATAGGGGTTCCACGCATGTCTAGAAAAAACCACGCGTCCGATGGACGAGAAACTTGGAGAATTCCGAGAGAAAACAAACGGAAAAAGGATAGTGTCTTCAGGTTTGTTGCGTGCGTGCGTGCCCGAGGAGCACAGAGGGGACGACAAGGCGTGCGATGTGGGTCGATCGCGAGATGGATTAACCGGGCGTATGTAGGTGATCGACGGCAGTGGCGGCCTGGTATGCCCAACTCATCCCTTGCTCGAAGGGGTTAAAGTAGAATGGGGGAACGGGGACCGAGCGTGGGGTTTGATACGCCATGGAAAGCGTCGTTGGAGCCTGACATATGCAGCCGGGATATGGGGGGGCGTGACCTGGAAAAGATGCACCGGGGTTCGATGGAATGAATAACAGCGATGACGTTTTTCGAGATTTTGACTTGTGCGAACTGGACGGCTCAGCGTGTCCTCCTGTGATCACAAGCCGTGTTCTCGCTTTGGTGGTGACCTCGCATTGCACCCGGCCACTGACTGTCCCACCAACCAAGGTGTCTCGATGGAGACGGATGTACCTGTGGTTACTGGTATCTTCCGAGCATTAGCCGAGGGACAGATACCAGATTGCTTTCCCCGGTCTCCGACGGTCCGAAGGAAAAGCTTGTTAACCCCCAATTTAGACATATCTCAAGGTTATGAGTCTCTTGATAATCAGGAACTTTACAAGGAAGGCGTGCCATCGTCCTGGTATTGTCCAGCTCAGCCTCCCTGTCATCGGACCAACAGTTTGGTATGATGATTGCTGTATGGAGAAAGTGAGGCAAGTAGGTTGGGCGTTAGTCGCCCATCTTTGATGCTTCTGATTGCACCGGTCCGCACCCGAAGCAGGTTATCCCGGAGTTGCTCGACAGCGAAGCTGGACGCCTCTTTCATTAAGCTTTTTGGGGACCGTACTGGCTAGGTTTGTTGTCATGATCGATTGCGCCTCAGGGGTCCAGTGGCGTGTGTCTCCCCGACTCGTCGCGGCAGTAGTGCACCCAGCGCGGACAGCACGGCTGTAGAGCTAGTCAAAAACGGATTCGAGTCTGTAAAGGATGTTTACAATGTAAAATCGTATCCTTCGAACACGATTGGCAAGTGTGCGATCGATAGAAATCGGGAGAGATAACGTTTGAGTTACTTTCGTGCAGCCTCGGACGGACACTCTCGTCAAGCACGGATCACCCCGTAGGGACTGGATTATCGTCCAGCACGTCGACCGTCCTGTCCCATATTGGCTTCATTGCATCTCCAGCCCCACCAGCAGACAGGATGGGCACGGAAATAACCAACGATCCTCTCCGCCGAATCGCAGTCCTTATCTCCGGCTCAGGTATGCAAACACATCCACGTTCGCACGTCATTGTCCATCTTCTTGTCCCCGTAGGCACGAACCTCCAAGCACTCATCGACGCCTGCAACACACCGCGCCTCCCACACGCACACATCGTCCTGGTTTTCTCGAATCGCAAAGCCGCGTATGGCCTCACGCGCGCCACCACCGCCGACCCGCCCATTTCGACGGCATACATCGGACTCCAGCCCTTCCTCCGTGCGAACCCGGGTGCGACGCGCGCAGAGTATGATTTGGCGGTGGCAAGGGAGGTGATTAACGTGCGCCCGGATGTGATCGTACTTGCCGGATGGATGCATATCGTCAGCGAAGGGTTTTTAGAGGTAATGCGTGGCGTCAGGGCGGTGCCGGCGCTGGAGGGTGAGGACGAGAGTAAGGGTGTGGACGTCTCCGAACAAGGCGAGCTACGCGCCGAGCACGAGATCCCAGTGATCAACATTCATCCTGCGTTGCCCGGCCAGTTCGACGGCGCGAACGCGATGGAGCGCGGGTTCGAGGCGTTCCAGCGCGGAGAAGTGGACAAGCTTGGGGTGATGGTTCACCGGGTCGTCACAGAGGTGGACCGTGGTGCGCCGATAATCGTGAGAGAGGTCGAGGTGCACAAAGGGGAAGACCTGAAGAGCGCCTACGAGCCGAGGATGCATCGAACAGAGTGGGAGGTCATCGTCGAAGCGACCAAGCTGGTGTTGGACGAGGTCAAGCCGGTCGAGCCGGATTGCTAACGTCATGGCGAACCAGGTGTGTTTCAACTACATTCACATTCGGGGATTGTAAACTAATTCTATACTCTATCCTACTCGCAGCGCCATTAACCTATTCCTATTTGTACTAAGGTAATGAAGATGAAGATGGCAAAATTAACGAAGATAAACACAATATATGTACTCTAGAACGGGAATCGCAGTGGACCAGTATTGCGCTCGTTGTTCGTTCGCGAAGGGAACGGATCAGTACACGAACTGCAGCAGGCAACAGGTTAGCATACCAGACAGCAAAACTAGTCAGGAAAGCAGCGTACCTAAAAGGTACATCGGAGAGGGATCCCAGCGAACGTGGCGCACGGCGTCGGTGATGCGGTGGAGGTGCCAACGCCGTCGCATAACAACTCAGAGTCGGCCCATGGCAACTCTCCGCGGAACATGGGGCTTCATCCTCGGGCCAAAATCTGTCCACTATTTTTGTGCCTATCGAAGGCTGGCGGGGAGCGTAAGCGGGCACGCGGTACAATCACGTCAACGTCTCCTCGCGTATTTGACGTCAAGACGACTCACTGTGGTGTGTGAAGGCTTCTCTGAGGACGACTCGGCGGCCACGTCGGTCGTGCATATGGGATCCACCTTTTCCGACGTAGGAGTACAGTGCGCCGAGGTGCAGGCATCAGAGGAGGATGAGGAAGAACGGGAGAAGATGGTTGTCGAGTGACGTTTTAGAGTGAGACCGAAGGGATTGGAAGACCTCTTCTTGACTAGAGGACGCATGGTAAGAGGGACCTTCACTAGCGGCGACAAGTTGATGCGTGTCTTTAAGTCGTGCTGGAGTGTCATGAGACCAGAAGGTGAGATAAAAGAGACAAGCGATGAAGGCATGTCTTTGTCGGATGGGTAAGAAGAGGTGATGCGTGTGTCGTGTGGAGACACCCCCAAGCGAGCCTTATAATCGTTGATGGTGGGCGATGCCATGCGGTAGTGGTCGTGGTCGTGCCACACAATGTGGAGGGTGTGGAAGAACAAAGGCAAGCGGTAACTTATTGTGCCACAGGTGAAGGAGTGGCACGGTGTGTCCGGCAAACTGCGAATGCGGCCCTCGATGACCCGAACACGGATCGTTTTGGAAACGTCTCCTAATTATCTCGAGTCTAGGCAGCTCGAAAAAGGCATGATGGTGATCCTACGAGGGCTTGTTGCAATTTCCGAAGCAACGCGGCGACCGAACGGCGCTGGCGCTTCTGTTTCACGTACAGCTTTAATGGAGGCTGTGCCGCAAGCGATTTGTGCTTGCTGGTGGGATTTTGCAAGTCCGGTGGGGCCGCTCGCCGGTGGAGACAGTTCGCAGCTAGGCACCCGGAAGGCCAGCCATGGTTTCGAACCACCGGACGAGCGCGGCAACCTTGCTGACAACGACGTCGCTTTGACCCAAGCGCAAATCAGGCCGGAACTTACGGTCCTGGTGTGCATAGGGCATCGTCCGATAACAGATCTCAGCGCTCGGCTTGTTATACGGAGACGCGGTCAGGGTGATGGTGCTACCCACTTCCCAGGTAGCCACGAGGTCTGTCAATGATATAAAAAAAACGTGCATCAGCACATGCGACTTGGATGGAAAACACGTGAAAGAATACGTACTCTCGAAATAGATAATGTCGCCTCGTTTTAGGGCTGGCGAGGGTTCAAAGCCACCCCAGGCGTCTGCGGTATCCCTCCAAGCTGTCAATTTACATACTACGCCTTGATCGTCGCCAAGGACTAGCTTCAGAATGGACACCTCCTGGCCTGCGTCGGGTCCCTTCTTCACGCGGACGGCGTCGGGTCCTTGAGCCTCGAGCACAGCGAGAAGCACGTTGACCTTACGAGATCCCTTGCCTGATTTAGCTGCTCCGCAGAGGGAAGATAGGGGAGTAACTTTGTGCAGGCTGAACTGAAAGTTTGGAAAACGAGCGATCGAGGACGCGTCAGAATACTCGACGGAAGAACCAGTTTCCTGCGTCTCGTACGTGCCGGCATGGAGGGACCCGGAGGGTCGGAGGAACGAGGGCGCGCCGGTGGTGTCTACAGCCGGCGTAGGCGGCCAAGTGACGAACGTCGTCCCGTCTGGGTATCACATCTGTCCGTGTGTCCTCGGAGACCGGTGAGGGTACGTACCACGACGCTCCGCATCCTCATCATCCTGTGGCGACGCGAGTACGTGATCCGGTTCGGGCTCAGGTTCTTGCTCTGAGATGGAGTCGAAGATGACGTTCTGGTAAAGAAGGGAGATGCGGCGGCTGGCCGCGTCGAGCGTCGCGGGTGGGTAAGGGAAGGACTGCGAATGCAGCGCGGTCGAGGAGGGATCTTGGAATGTTTGCCAGATGTAGTCGCTCGGATCCGCGTCGATGTCCGCGGCGGACGGGGCACCGAGGAATACACGAAAGTGAACCATCTGTTACACGGTCGCTCATCTTGAGAAATATACGAAAAGTGAGTGTTTATCGGTCTTACCCACGTCTGGATTCAAGTGCAAGGACTTGTCGGAGTTCAAATGAACTTGGTCACCCTCTTGTCTGGACGAGCATCAAGTCTGAGAATGCACTCTGCAGGACGGACTTGCAGCAGTCATGACTACTCGCCAAGAATTAGAAACAGACAGATGAACCAAAAAGTTCAATGTTGTCAGTCTGCACCTAGTGTCCAAAATCCCTGGATTAAGGCGGGGTGACGAAAAACGGGCCGAATGGCAAGAAATGCAGTCAGGGAATGACGAGCCTGAACAGTGTCTTCTGTACTTAGAGATGATAACCTATTTTTGTGCAGCCTTGGGAAACATGCACACTGATAAGTGGATCCCATTATTCTTACCCGGAACCAGTTACATGTTTATCAAGATTGCTATCGACGTACAGAGAAGTCTTCAGCATCTTACAATGACACTCAGTTGTTACAGCGCTTCAGATATACATGGATCACAGCTTCCTATAAACAATCAACCTCTCGCGACCCGCATGCCCCGGGAATCCATTCTCCGGGACTTTGTCACGGACTTTCTCCCAACCGTCTCCCAGGACATCGACATAGTGTTCAGGTTTAAGGAAGAATGGTGGCCCTTGATGATCCTCAGGTAGGTAGAGTGGCCAGACGAGCGTGATGAGGTAGCCACCAGGCTTCACCAACGCGGACATTTTCTTGCCCGTCATCCCTCATGACTGGCGGCAACGCAGCGAAGAATCTAATGAACCCGTCGCATAATTGCAGAGACACGGACGGGCATGCTCACGTGTAGTCGTAGATCAGTGTGAATCGCTGATCATCGGGGACCGCAAAGCTAAAGAAATCTACCACCTCGAAAGACACTTTATCGCGGGGAATGCTTGACGCATTTCTGTCCAGGTGACTAAGAAGCGTCAGTATAGAATTATCGAACGCCTCCTATGCCCCAGAGCCTTACTCGCGTCCAAACTGTACTGCTGTTGGGGATAGATCAATGGCCAGCGCGTCGAGTCCAAGGTGAGCGGCTATGAAGGCTGCATCGTAGCCCTGGCCGAAGTGAGTACTCATCCAACAAACCTTCGTAGAACCTACCTTTCCACATCCCAGGACGAGGGCACGACCAGCCCTGGGAAGGTCAAGTTCATCCGACATGATCAGGTCACGAAGGCCAGGTTGGATATCCAGGGCGTGATGCCAGCTTTCCTAGGGAAAAGAACACATTCCATTGTTCGGGCCCGCTTAGGAACACAGGTGTCGCCCACCATGCATCCTCCCAACCACTGGCGGGTCTCTCTTTCATAAGGTGAGCGAGCTTCTCAAAGCCATCAGGGAGTGGGATGGGCTTGGAGGGTGCTGCAGCCATTCGTTGAATGTAATGGGAGGGATCTTTTTCGCCTCTCCTCTGGTTAAAATACACTGATATCGGAGCTTCTTGGAAGTGAGGCACTGATCGAGGAATAGTGTTCGAGAGGAGGGCCCAGAATCTGACCATTCAACCAATTCTACAATCGGATCAACATAATTGCAACCTTCCCTTCGCGATACCTCTTCCAATGAGCGCAGCATTGTAGAATGTGATAGCGATGCTGTGCCCATTTAGTTGACTGAATGGCTTATCTTGCGGGAGCTGTGGGCTGTGTTGGCAACCGACAGTGTCTCATCCATCCCCGTCGGACGACTTCACTTCTGAGGGGCACCTGTTTATCTTGACATTATTGGTGCTCACCGTATCTGTTCTGAAAATTTGGTTCACTAATGTCAAGCGGGTCACCTTGCCCAAACTGAAACCTTTTCACCACGAACAATGTTTCCCTTATCATGTGGGCCTTGTTCTGAATTTGGGCAGCGCTCATCTTGCCACATCCCGGACAGCCAGCCTGGGGGTGATCATGTTCGCTCAGCAAATAAGGTTACTCTGAGTCCTTTTCGCGCGCAATTTGAACCGCTGTCTAAACGGACACCCAACCTGTCGGACCCCAAAGGAGATGCAGTGAAGGTTGCATCGTAGCCCTGTTCGACATTCGTAAATACTCATTCGGCGAATGAAAACGTATCTTTCCGCGCCCGGGGGTGATAGTACAGCCAACAGATCTAGTTCATTCGACAAGTCAGCTTACGAGACCAAGTTGAATGTCCCCTAAATCACCAGGGGTCAAGCTGGTTTCTCAAGAAAGGGATAAATTTCATTTAATTTAGTGGTATTCAAGCAGCCTATTGGATGACTATAGGGCTGCGGCAGGGCTATGTTTGAAGCCTTGATGAATGTCAGTGTTCGTAGTATGTACCCGGTCACACTTACAAGAACTGGTCAAGTCTATCCTGTACCTGTTCGAATCTGTTGACAGTCAATTTCCTGTCCATGCGACCCGCCCGCTTACTGTGGAAGTAATAAACATGCTCATGCCATATTTGCACTGAGGTTAGCCCGCTTTCGCTTTGGCTTTGGCTCAGTGCCAATATCACGATCACGTGACTCACGCCTCCACACGCGTGACATGAGTTCGAGAGAAGACGGGTCGCGAAATTTCCATCTTGTCTAGCTCTGACACACTCTGACGCTTGCATAGCCCTGCACTGAGCCTCTTCACGATACCTTCACTCCATGTCTACGTTCCTCGAGCTATATGAACCACTCGACATCATTGGCAATGGTTCGTTCGGCATCATTCGCAAAGTGCGAAGAAAGTCGGATGGTTTGGTCGGTCCACTGTTTTGCCACTAAGCATTCCACTTCGCCTAACCAGCTATCCACTGTAGATATTTGCTCGAAAAGAACTCAACTTTGAGCGCATGAGCGACCGTGACAGAAAGCAAATTGTCGCTGAAGTGTGCGTCCACAACGTTATTTCATCCCCTCTTCTTATTTGTCCACCGGTAGAAATATCCTGAAAGATCTAAACCACGAACACATCGTACGATATCACGACCGTCATGTCGACAGAGATGCTGGCATTCTCTACATTCTTATGGAGTACTGCGGTGGTGGTGACCTCTCTGGTGTCATCAAACAAGCGCAGAAGCACAATAGACCCGTTCCTGAAGACACCATTTGGAACTATTTCATGCAAATATTGTTAGCCTTGCAACATTGTCATCATCCACCAAACCACGGCGCCGAATTGGACGGCAAGGAAAGACGACCCCAGATTTTGCACCGTGACTTAAAACCGGATAACGGTGTGTCTTTTTTGTCAGGTATTGCGACCTCGCTTACATCTTTTCGGTTCGTCCGTGCCGTGCTTATCCCCAGTGTTTCTCGATGAGAACAACTCCGTCAAACTCGGTGACTTTGGTTTGTCAAAGGCACTCCCGCAAGCGAGCTTCGCCAACACCTATGTCGGGGTGCGTGCAACTCTCACGTTCCCTTGTCCGGCGCTAACGCAGACCTTGCGATACCAGACGCCATATTACATGTCCCCGGAACTGATGCAAGAAAAAGCTTACGACTCTAAATCGGACATCTGGTCCCTCGGATGTCTCATATACGAACTTTGTGCGCTCAAGCCGCCGTTCCACGAAGCAAAGACTCACGCTGAGCTGAGCATATTTATAAGGTCTGTTTATTTAATCGTGTCCCCTCAGTTTGTGCAAACCGAGCGTTAGAAATGGACGCATACCACCGTTACCGAGAGGCTACGGCCAGACACTGTCAAGTACCATCAAAGCGATGTTGAGTCTGAACGTAAGTTGAATTGTCTCTCGTCACCTGATTTGTCTGAGTCGACTGGCGGCGTGGCTGTGTCAGCCTGCAATGAGACCTTCGGCAACGCAACTTCTTCAACACGAACGACTAACGCTCATCACTAAAGTCGTCGAGGCAGAAAAGATGTTCGTCTCGCTTGCTTGTTCTTATGTTGCATGCTAAAACTATTGAATGCATTAGGCTCTCAACAGTGAAGACGCACAAGTCTGCCGTAATCGCAAAGGAACGCGAAATTTCCGCGCGGGAAACTGCGCTTGCCGAGCGAGAAGCGAAGTTCACTGCACTAGTGGTGGAGAAAGACGCAGAGATTCTCCGATTGCATAACCTTCTTTCGACAGCTCAATCTCAACTCGACACACGGATGCGAGAGGCGGTATGCAAACGTGAAGAAGAATTGCGTGTGGCTGTGAGGAAGCGTGAGGAGGAGGTTGCCGCCGCGATGGCAAGACGCGAGGAGGAAATTCTTGCCGCGGTACGGCAACGTGAGCAAGAGATATTCGATGCATGGCGCGCACGCGAGGAGCAAATTAAAGCAGAGGCGGAAGCGATGATTGCGGAGAAGATACAGTGGATGGCTGCGAGGGAGGCGGATTTGGAGGCGGAGCAATGTAGGCTGGGCGAGTTGCAAAAGGACTTGGAGGCGAAATTCGCGATGCTGTCCACTCAAGAGAGTAGGGGCCGAAAGGAGAAGACACCCCTGGAAGAGGTCAAAAATCTGCTCGCACCGCTCTCTCAGATGACGGAACACGCTCCAACACGCGAAAAACGGGCTACAAACAACCATTCAAATATGGCGACGCCCGTCAACCGCAATATTGCGAGACCTACGCAAGACGTTATGCCCTCTGCCATGAAAGGTGTAGTCCTCACACAAACTGGCCAGCCACTTGCGACACCTACTCCCGCCGAACTTGCGAACCTCTTCGTAAACTCACCCAAGGTCGGGCTCGACTTTGCAAAAATCTTCGATTTCGAATCGGAAGCAGAGGATGACGATAGTGGGTCAGAAGGAACGATGCCACCTTCGCCTACGATCCGAGAACGCCCACTCTCCGAGGTATCGAGTCAGTCTTCTGGGTCGACAGGCGAGTCAACATCAGGGTTAGTGCCTGCTGCGCCTCCCACGCGGCTTCGAAAACCGTCCATCCGGGGTTCGGTACAACGACCCTCCGTGCGCAAAGCAAGTACAATCTCCGCTTCTGCCTCGGACCCCACGGGTCTCACGTCCTCCCGCGTACGCTCGTCCAAGTCGACCAAGGCGAAGTTGGGATCGGATGACACTGCTGGCCCGTCAGATAAGCCTTCGAAGAATAGCAGCCCTGCCGAGTACGACCTCTCTGACGAGGAGAACCTCCCGAGCCCATTCCTCCGACGGATAGAGCGCGAACGACCGGGACTTCCGAGCAGTGGGACGTTCAGATCGAAACGACCCAGCGTGGGGAACCTGTTGGTCGTTGCGACCACAAACTCAGCAGCGGCAGCGGCAGGTGTGAAGCTGGGGAGCGCCGGATCAAAAGTGCTGGGGCCCAAGATGTCGTTGCCCTCTCTAGGAGCCAGATCATCATTGACGAATGCGAAAAGGATGGAGGAGGCGAGGAAGGTGTTGTCACGATCGTGAGACGTTGATTGAAATGCGTTGGTCTGTTTTTCACTCTTTCCCCTTGGGCTGTTTTCTTAATGTTATGAACATTGATGCATTACAATACTTGATGTTCACGAGCGCATGTTTTTCACTTATCATCTGTGTTGTGTAGGAAATGGTACCTAATCGATTCATAAGGATGATGACCTCTGTGCTACAAGGCTGGAGCGTGGTTCAACACAAACTTTTTCGAGTCTTGGTGACGACCATGACATGGGGCTATTGAAGTTGAGTGTCGAGACCCAGGACCTTTGATCACAAAATAACCGCGCTCAATGCGTCGAGTGCTATGATGTCCTGGTAGTACGCTTAAATAGTATTAATGACTTTTCGGCGCAAAACCCGCCCGCAAAAAAAGAAAAGTGCCAATGGCAGAAAACCGGGGACAAGACACTGATCCAAGAAATTGGACTAACTCTTCGTTTCTCGCTTAGAGTTCCCCAAAGGCTCCGAGAACATGTTCAACCGGTTGCACCGACGATAGTAATGTTGGCGGTCGCATACCCCACCCTCAGGGTTGGATCGTTCTTACAAAACCTCAGTTCCAAACCAAAACACGATGAGAAAGAACCACGTACCCCCTCCAGGTAAACATGTAAAAGATTGAGCTGGTAGGCGCCGTTGGTGTAGCCTGGAGCAATCACCGGGATTTCCTCGCTCGAGTACCCCGAGCTGCCCACTGCCGGTGCATCGTAAACGCCTCTGTAGATCATATTACCCAGTCCCTCGCGGGGGTCTGCACACTGAGGTCTGCAAGCAGTGGCGCCAATCACGAGCGAGAGCTCTGTGATAGTCTCCGATGGTGCCTATATGTCAATGTCGGTGCGCCAAGACGACCCTCAGAACGGAAATGGAGAGAGGGAACCATAAACAACTCCAAGGTGCGACACGCACCTCTCTTTCAAGGTAAACGATAAAGGCGGAATTAGCGCTGATGTTCTTCCTCCCTGTATATGGAAGGATGTTGATTTGCTGTGCGAGTGCGACGCTTGCGAGCACTGCAACACCGAAAAATATTCGAAATGGACTGAACTTCATACCGAGTTCCTGGGTTTAAATGACGGAAGTCCCCTATAGGGGTCACCCATTTTATACGTGGATCGAGCAGAAATGCCTAGCCTTGATTGTGCCCGATGCCGGCTCCCGAGGAACTATCCACCAATCGCGGGCGGGGCGTCACCCATGGCAAAGATCGCAGATTGCAGAAATATAATATGTCCAAACGGAGAGTGGTGCCGCCGGCTAACCTGAACAGGAAGATATCACCTAACACTGTCTTCCGAGCGGCGTCTCAAAGCATCAACAAGGAAGTCACGGGCAATACTGAAGGAGACGGGAGATACCGTGGGTGTCGAGAAGTATACAGAGGTCACGGATTGTTAGAAACCGAACCTCCGTGAATTCCTGGAGGCGCACAGCGTAGACCTGTAAAACAGGTCTCGTAGGGTATAGTGGGGTTGCATCGACCAGCTTGCCCACGAGAGACGAAGCGAAAATACTGGCGAAGAAAACTAAAACACGTCTACCGCACGGCTCAACGAACGAATATTCAAGAAAATTCTGCTAAAAGCGACACCAAAACAATTCGGCTGGGAATTGGAACCGATTCGCGTTGCGACTCACCTAAGCACGACATCGTGGTTGTTGGCGGCCATCGTGGATAGATAGAGTGTAGAGACGAGACCGCTATGAAGTCGCCGAGAAGCAATTAAGCTAGGAATACGAACAAAAACAGCACGCCCCCTCGAGCGCCACCCCGGCCCAAGGCATGTCCGAGTTTGACACTCAGAGGAAGTTAACGAAGACATCTGGGAACGGTACGAACCTTTGCGAATCACCGTTGACGGCACGAGTATGACTTCACTACGATTCAGGACAGAGATGCCAGGTCGAGAACTTGGCAGTGTGAACTAGAGTTCCTTCACCCGTGCCTGAGGTTTCGACGATAGATATGAAGTGGCGCCGTGCATTGAGCAAATGTGACTGACGTCAGCAGGGCAAGGTGAGCCAAAACGTCCTGGAAGGATTACTCGAAAACGAGATACACATCCGCACGTGTCGGGTTTGCGTCTCGTCACGGAAACCACGTTGCAACGAATCTGAGAAAGGGGGATATATGCCAGCTGATCATGACACGTCGGAAGACTTTACAGGTGAGGTCCGAAGGCATTCGCTCGGCAAGACATTGTATCGGGTGGTGGGCCGGTGGTGGCGCAGCCTTGTCGTACACAGTTTCGAGTTGTCACTGTTTGCACCAACCTGTTGAACGGTGACAGTCAGGTTTTAGTTTTCAATCTTGAGCCCCGCAAGTCATGATGCCAGCCTCGGATCAGTACGTGCGAGAAATGCTTGTAGACGTATCAGGCGAACGTTAGTAGGCAGTTGGTACGTTCGATTTCATTCGGCATTTGCTAACGATTTGAACCCCCGCCCTGGTCGATTGTTAGCCCGTCGACACGACGTATCTTCCGACACAGTCGCAACATCGTCGTATGGTTGCGATGTACACGACGTCCACATGGAGTCTGTATACCAATCACCTGTCACCAGTTCACCATAGCCTGGTGACCAGCCCGTCTATGAGGTCACCAGACTAGGTTCACCTGCAGCGGCCACGTGGAAACGTTTTGAAAAGCCTATGCATGCTACAATCACTTGTGAGACCACTCATGATCTGGCCATTCCCAGCGGTCGTGTAGGGTGAGCCTTGGACTTCTGTA
>JBBPLN010000192.1:0-34206 GCA_038089815.1 Sutorius eximius | reverse complement strand
CATGCTGATGCCGGTGTCCTCCCGTATGATCGAGGTATAAAGGTGGGCATGCGGCGCCGATGAGGTCAAGTCAACTCTTTGCTCTATTCACAAAGTGAGTGGTTAATTTCATTGTCTTGCCTGTTTGCAAAGTTACACCTCTTGCGTAGGTACTCAGCTATCATCCTCAACACCCAGCCATCAAAGTCCGCACCATCGTCATCGGGGATATCTCACCACGCGTCGTGTCGTGATATGCCGGCCTTCAGAAATCCCCTCGTCGATTCCAAGTTCGCGCTCAATGCTCTCGAGTTCATCGGTCTCATAGGCGGCACCGAGGTCATATCCGTCATGGCGATGATCCCCCTTTATCGCGGCCGGCGCTGGCTGGGTTGGTACAATACGCCAGGAAGTCTCGATATTGCTCGGCATCTCGCCAATTTTGCAAGCTCGTTTCAAATGCGGCCGTACGGAAATCAGTCCCCCACCACGTTGCTTGGCTTTGATAGCAAGACTGGTCCATGCTTCATAGCTGCTTTCTCCGGAGGGGAGATGCCAACGGGTCATCTAGGCTATTTGGCTATTGAACGATCGAAAGAGATGGCCAGTGGGATGGACGGGGCGGTTGTGGAGGAGGGTGGGGCCCCGCCCGCCTACGTTACTCTCGTTGACCTGGGCAAGATCGATTTGGACAGCCCGTTTCCGTTGTTGCACGCCTCCCACAACCTGTCCGCGCTCATCCCGATGACCACCAGTATCGTCACGTCCCTCTTGTGCGCTCTGGTTTCCGACTGGTACATGTTTGCCGTAATTCTCGTCGGGATTATCACGAGCGGTTTCGCCAGCATGGTGATTGGGTCTGCGCGTTTGACATTGGAGTCGCCTAGATTGTCAACGTCGCAGGCCCCACCCGGACGCGGCATACTTATATCTGGGGACACAGTAGCTGTCGTTCGAGGTGAAGAGGTCGGAATCAGCGCAATCACGAAAGGAAGGTTCAAATTAGAGGGTGGAAAGCATTGGCAATTTTTGATCTGCCTCTGCTCCCTGCTCTACCTCGCCGAATGCTTGACGCAGTTTATCGTCATTCCGCAGGGAACCCTCTTTGGGCAGATCATGTTCGTGGCCTCCCTAGGCGTGTCCTGGGTTTACAGTTACTGTCTCGCCTCGTTCAAGAAGGAGAGGCTTCAAGCCGAATTGTTGTTTGCTGCCTTGGGGCAGCCTAGTGTACGCAAGTTCCGTGCTGGGTCCAGTACGTCGATGGCAGTCTTCGTCTGCCTCCTCCTTTTCCACAACGTACATCATCTGGCCACCCCGAATGAATATGATCGCATCCTTTCGGTTTTCGTCCCGGACGTCATCCCAGTCTGGAGGGTTTGGAAGGACAAGATCATCAGGCAGCTGGCTAATGTAAACGACGTACGCCTATCCCACCTGGAGCTCAGCTGGGAAGATCAGAGACTCCTTTCTGAACCAGACAAGAGAATCTTGCAGGATCTCCTCCGGGACGCAGCCATCGCATTTGCGCATTACGATGGTGTACACTCTTTCAATTCTACGCTTTCATAGACGTAGTGTACATTATTATATATTCAAGGGCCATATCTATTCGTCTCCACAGACTACACACTGTACGCACAAGTATCGTTCGGGTCTATCCTTTACCTGGTAGACTTAACAACTTCGTGACATAGCACGTGGATCTGGGGATGATCGATTGAGGGAGAGCCTCAACATGTGGCAAGGAGCATCGATCGCGGCGCCCGAGGTCTCCGAACAATTGATATCCACCTCCAACGTACATGTCTCGTTATTACTGGCGCGGACGGTAGTATTCAAACAAGGTGGGTGTCTTCTGAGGATCTTGTCCTCTACGGTATAGGTCCGCAACTGGTTTTGGGAGGCCCGTAGTTACGGCACGACGGACTAGTCTGGTCACCAGCCTGCTAACAACGGCCGACCTCCCGGTCATGCATGCATATATCATACATCGTGCACCATGGACGACCATGGCTATCAAATCAAGGGCGTACAAATAACATTTTCTATTTTTAATTAGACCATAAACTACAATCAGCACACGAATTTTCTGCTGTATGCGCCATAATTGCTGGGGTCTGATTTAAAAAAAGATAAATAGGTCAGTGCTCCGAGGCGGCACGATTCATGGAGAACGAACAAGCTGCTGGGTGAACGTGTCCCATGAGCAGCAACAGCGTTCGCGGAGGTGGATCAGGTGTTGTCGTCCCTATAACCACCCTCCACACCCCGCGAGAACAGCCAAGAAAGAAGCACACGTGTTTCCAAAAGCCCTCGAAGCCCAAACCTTAGGCCCAATCAACACCACACGCACGCACGTACGCGCGCTCTTGCACACCCTACAACCTGGCCTCCATCCACGTTCCCACACCAATGTCGCGTGCAAATGTCTCCCACCTTTTCCGCTCCCGCCGCTCCTCCGCCGTGCGCCGCTCCGCCCACGCGACGATCCCCCGCGCGAGCAATGCGACGTCCTCGCGCGTGTGTGCTGCATGCAGGCAGATCCGGACACGGGCGGTGCCCTTCGGGACGGTGGGTGGGTAGATTGGTTTGGTGTGGAGCGCCACGGGGGGCTGCGGCATCGGTGGCATCGGAAATGGAATTACGGGCGGGTGCGAGGACGGGGGTGAGGTGTCTGGGACGGAAGGGGCAGCAGAGGGGGATGCCGCGTAGGAGAGTAGGAAGGATGATAGCGAGCGCGGTTCGGGCGTGAGTATCGGTATGATTGGCGTCGGGCGAGACAAACGCAGATCAGAGAGTGTGTTTTTGTTCCGCGGTACGTTGGAGGGTGCATCATTTTGCCGTGATTGTTCGTTGCGGATATCAATCTCTGGTCTTGCTTCCTCGGAGATCGCAGGCTCGAGATGATCAGGGAGGCTAAGTAAGGATGAGGGATATTTTTTCAGCTCAGAGCGAAGGAGGTCGATAAAATGCGTCGAAATGTCGAGCAAGTGTGTGGAGAGCTAAAGGACAGAAAATGAAAATGTTACAACCATACACATAAAAATTGAAGGTAACTCACCGCTTCTGCCGTACCATCCTCGAGCATGTCAAACGAACAGTTGATCGCGACGATGTTTGCGAACGGAAGTGTCGTAGTATATATGAGGCTCCTGGCATAATTTAGCAAATAATCCTTCACAAGTCCCGTCGTCAAGAGTACAGCTGCGCGTCCATACCATCAGCGTAATCATTTTGACGGACCCGCAAGGTCGCTCACCTCCGGAGGAAGCCAACGCCTTACCAAACGTATGGAGTCTCAGAAATATCCTCTTTTCCAACCCCAGTTCAGCGACCAACCCACGACCTTTCGGACCGTAAATACCCGTGGCATGGGCCTCGTCGACGATCATGTACCCATTGCCGAGAGGCAACATTTGCTCCATGCATTCCACCATGTGTGTGAGGGGGGGGATGGTACCATCCATGCTATACAGACTCTCGACCGCGATGAATACGCTGGCTTTACCCTTTTTCAGATCCTCGCGGTCCTCGACGAGTTTGGAGAGGGCGAGGCGTAGACCACGGACGGAGTTATGAGGGAAGGACAGAAGCGAGTCCGGGCTGAGCCTCGAGAGGCGCATACCCTCGTGTACCGAGGCATGAATGTGCGCGTCGTACAGGACGACGTCTCCTGGTTGCGGGACCGCAGAAAAGAACCCGACGTTCGCGTCAAATCCCGAATTGAAGAGAAGGGCTGCTTCGGCGCCGAAAAACCGACACAGGCGGGACTCGAGCTCGGCGTGGGGCGGGGCGGGGACGAGCAAACGAGACCCCCCCGATCCGAGGATGTCTGGAGATGCAGCGAGGGCGGAGAGAACGGCATTCCTCAGCGCGGGGGAAGCGGCGAGCGAAAGATAGTCGTTGGACGTGAAGTCGATCTCGGTGAGCGAGTCCGACGGTGGTTCTGGAAGGCGGCGACGGATGAGACGACGTTCTCGCGACGTCAACGCTGCGGCGAGTTTTTCAGACAGGGAAGACATGAAATGACATGAAGACTCGTCCTGCTCGGAATATCTGTGGCGTCGGCAATGGTCTTCCCGAAATTCTCATGATATGAACTCTCGCCGGACATAGATCGTTTTTACGCTCGTGAGGTTGGACAAAAGACGCCCATAACGAAAATGATTGGATCTCTCTTCCACTGCGAGGGCCCCAACCTTGGCAATCCAGGCGATACGGAGGCTCCGTTTGCAAAATGGTCCAGCCGAGTACATTCATCATTCGCAGTGAAGCTGGTTGTTTTACGCAATAGCATGTATTAGGAAGAGTCTTTGTCAACGCGCATGGCACCAGACACATCTTTGTCAAAGCTCACCAGCTACACGAGTACCGCACTAGCGCAGACGGTTCAATTCGAAACATAAAGCTCAGAGACCACACCTTGCGATCCAGTCAAACCCCAATTATGTACATTGCTGGTCTCAACCCTTCGCTTTCTTCTCCTCAGTGGCTCGAGGCGCTCGTTGTTCTGAGCACTGCAGACTACTTCCGATACACCTTTGCCAAAATCAAAGAAGCCGCCGCCACCTCCGAGTACAAAGGTGGACGTATCAGACCAGAATCCACCCCGCCCACGCTCTTAGGACGGATCATCACCCCTATTCACGGGCTCGCGATTTTCGTCCCGCCCTTCACCTATGTTGTCGCATTGATGCTCAATCGGTTCCGCCAGCCAGAGTGGATGGACAGGTTCGCATTTTCGGCTGAAATGACGGATCCGACCTGGAGGGACGCTTCGAGAGTACTGGCTTGCGTCGCTAGTTTTGCCCTCAGGAGCCTCACGAACAGCGGGTTCAAACATCTAGGGGAACAATGGCATGCCATCGGGGCAAGTATCGGATATGGCTACTGGCTTGCGCTTCTTGACGTCCACCATTAGCGTCGTGAGAAGCCCAGGGTAGTCAAGACTGGCCCGTACGCTTGGATTCGTCACCCAGGGTACAGGTTAGCTGTTCTCGGATGCCCGATGCGCACATTCTGACGCGAAATAAACGTGAACAAGCTCTGTTCTCGTACAGGAGGGATTGTGGTCAATCATGTTCTGGTCATACGTACCCCTCGTAGCGCTTGGTGCCACAGCACTCGCATTTGCGATCAAGATGCCGATCGAGGCACGTTTCTTTGCTTGATCTCTTGCTTGTGTGCTAATGGGAATTAAAGGAGGATGTGATTATGAAGGACGACGCTGTTAGAGATGAATATCGGCAATACATGAAAGAGGTTCCCGCAAGAATTATTCCGTATATCTGGTAGACATCTTCTGTCATTCCTTTCTCTTGGGTCATGGAACAATCATCCAATCGCTTGTCAAGTATACTAGTGGCCTCGGGCACTTTTATTAATTTGCAAACCAGGTTGCACACATGCAGGAACTTCCATTGTACTCCAAGTCTCTTAGCCGAATTCCAGTCATGTTTGGTCGTTGTTCCTTTACCAATACAACTCCGAGTTACACCTGCGGTTTGCGAATATTCTCTCTATGCGAGATAGGTATCTCAATCGCACGATACGCCCGTGGATTGTAGTGGCCAAAGTTTTTCTTTCCGACAACCGCGGACGAAGCAGTTGGGGCAAAGACACAGTAACGCCTGCATAGCCTTGTTCGGGATCCCTTGGCGCAGGCACAATTCGAAAGCCTCTCTTTTGGCGTCATAGACGGTCTGATTACCGGACTACGTGTTAAGGTGATCGGGCCCCACATCCTCTGTCCCACCGGCCAGCTGTTTGCTCCCGCAAAAATGAAAATGCCAGTGCAAGGGGCCGAGTAAGCCAAGCAGGTCCCCAGACATCGAATAGTAATATGGAAACGCAGCCACCCAGCGCCGAATTCCAGCCAGGCACGAACCATATTGCACAGGTGGGCCGGAACCCCTCTGAATCTCCCAATCGGTTCAAGAAACGAGCGAGGTACGTCCAACCGACCACACTGCAAGTGGATGACTTTCTGTAGGCAAAAATATTCAGGAACAGGGTAAATTGGAGTAGCTGTGGTACAGCCCAAAAGATTACTTCTGGCAGGAGTGCCACCATCATTTATCCGACAAGCCCGAACAGTGCAGCATGCGTGGCTCGCCAGCAGTATAAAAACCTCCCGTCAGCAAGTCGGAACCAGCAACGAACACACTTTCCATTATACTCCCGTGACTCGAAACCATATCATGTCGTATGTGACCCCAGTCCGTAAGTCTTCTCTTCTCTCATTCATAATGCACGGCTGACATCTCAGGATAACTGGACAGTTTGCGAAACAAGCAATGCGACTGTCGCCTCCGTCTGTTGCGGACAAGTCGGTCTCCCAGTCACGATGAGCACCACGATACAACCTGTCTACACCCAAAGCGCGGGTGTAGCCCCACCCGTCAACATGACGTTGACGACATGCAGATGGACTCCCAGTTCAAACTCAACCATTCAGTCCGAAATCGAAACCTGGTTGAATTGCTCTTCTCAATACGTGAACACTTCATTGAATAGCGCGTGCCTCCAACCAGCGCCAACCCAATCCAGTGCGACGCATGGCACGAAGACGATGGGTCTTATGAAGTGCATTGGCGTGATGGTATTGGTAGGAGCCTTTGCGGAAATAGGATTGGCTCTCTAATAGATCGCTGGTTACGAATGCTTGACGTTCATCAACAAATTAGCCTCTTGTGGGGGTGCGCGCGAGGGATAAAGTGCACTCCTATCTGTTCGATACCACCGAGCACAACAGGTTGTATTGCTCGTTTCGCAGACTACGATCGGGGCTGGTTAGCCTGGGATGTCAGTATCGGTCGTGGCTCATGGGTCTGATTAGGGAAGACTTCTGACCAAAGACGACTTGTGACATGATTTCAACTGGTGGGATGTATAGTGTGCGTGTGCTGCTACAGGCTTCAGAGGGCAGTGTCAAGTCATTATATTGATAACGAAGACAGACCACACATGTCATTTGGATAGGTGCTTGTACGTGGTCAGCTAAATAGATAAACTCGGGACCGTGGATCTTCCCAGGGCCTGAAAGCACAATCGTAAGGATGGAAGCACAAGTTACTCCAACATACTAATCACCGTCCACCGGCGACCGCCCAAAGACAAAACAAGGGGCCATTGCGGAGGCATTTGCATGGTCAAAATTCGACCGACAATAAATTACATCGTATCTTCTAACAATTCAAATCGTTATTTCACGGGCGTGTTTATGGTCAAAACCATCATCAAGGTGATGCACCCAGCAGCGGTCAAAACATGGGATCACACCACAAGGATGTTCCACGAATGCATTGGCTAATGGTTGAATGACACCGGTCTCCGGTGACTGTGATAAGAAGATTGCGAAGCGGCGGTTACATCGGCCGGGATGAATGTTGAGCGACTTCCCCCGTGTGACTGCCCGACCGCATCGTGAAAAAAGAAGCAAAAGCAGATTTTGTGTCTTGATTAGAGAGCGGAGATTTCCTACCATACAGAGGTCGCGTATCATGTTATTCACACTTGTTACACCCGGGTCCCGCACGTAAGTTAGTTACTGTAAGTCTGTAACGAGGCGAATACAAACTAGTGAGACAAGTTACTTTACTGTGAAGAAGTGTCGTGTGAAAAGGTCTAGAAGCACATCGATGTTCGGCTAGCTGCATGCAGGCGTGAACAGCGTGGAAAGTCTCATTGGCGATTCGCGCCGACTGGTTGAGATGAGGGAGGGTAGTGGTCTAGTCTTGCAAGGGTGGGCACTCGAGACCTAGTTGGCGGTGGCAAATTGAAAGCGGATACTGCAATCTGGTACCTCGAGAATTCCCGGTGCATATTGTCAAACCCCCAATATCGAGCGCTTCCTTTGCAAGTTTGCACGAAGTCTGCGAAATCTAGCCTGTTCCTACGGACGAAGGTAAGTGTACCGGTTAAAAAACATGGGCCATCTCGGAGTAGTTGGGAAGGACAGTTTGTGGGAATGTGACGTGGGCGTCCAGGCAAAGTAGGCTATAGTGTCAGGCCCAGATCAAATTGTCATCATAAACGCCGAGAAAATAGTGCAAGCATCACGACCCCATTACCGTTAGTCGTTATGTCGGATTGGGATGCCAAGAAACTCAAGTTTCCGTTTCAGCTTACCTACCAACAGCGAGATGGGCGTCCAAGCATGAGAGTAGGAAATCAAGATGGTAAATTTCAAGTTTGATCGTGGGGCACTGAGTTCGTAATCCGGCATCAGAGACAGGATTTGTCAGGTCAGGTCGCCGCGTTGTTGCACCCACCCGTGCGGTAAAATAAGATCCCCCTTTCGAAGTCTCCTGATTATGGGAGCTGACAGAACTTAGCCGTGTCAGCGCCCGTACTTAAATGGCTCACCCTTCGCCATGGTTGATGAACACCCGTACGTTCCCTCGTTTCCGTCAATTACCTCGCTACCCATCAAGGCTTTCAATGTTCGAACTTACGGTCCGTGTCAGGTCAGGCCACCCCACTCGTGTGCTAATTGTCGGCCCAGTCACATCCTACATATCAACGCGCCGAGTTGGCAATCGATTTTATTATAATTGGTGGCGGTCTTGCCGGTGTGTCCTGTGCCCTAGCATTGAGACGCGTGGGACACCGTGTGGTCGTTCTCGAACAGTTCAAAGATTCAGAAGCTGCAAGGGTGTGTCTCACACCACTCAGCATTTTGTCTTACTGACAAGCTTGTAGATGTCACATGGAGGCATTCGTTTGCCCCCAAACGTTGTGAAGATTTTATACAAGTGGGGCTTGAAAGAAGCCTTGAACTCAATATCCGTTGAATCTCGTTCGTTTGAATGGGATAAATGTGTGTTTCTTTGCCGTGGCTATTCTAAAATCTTATCCGGGCACCCATAGACGAAACAGGAGAAGTACTGGGGCTTCACGTCTGGGAGGAGGATATCTTTACGGAAACTGGTGGACTGTATCTTTCCTGTCACGTGAGTTCCTGATGCTGTCATCACGTAATGTCCACCTGGCACCTTCTGATGCCGGATGACTCGTAGCATGCTGACTTGCGCCGATTACTACTTAATGCTGCGATCGAGGCTGGTGCAGAAATTCACAGTGGCGCCAAGGTAGTCTCGGTAGATTGCGACAATTGTTGCGTAACATTGTCTACCGGGGCGAAACTACGGGCCGATGTGATAGTCGGCGCCGACGGGCGCTCCAGTTTAATACGACAGGCCATTTCTGCGGCAGATGTATATGGGGCTGCATTTTCCCATTGCTTGTTCTACAAGTATGTTTCTCTCGTAAATCCACTGCCAAGTTGTTCACCGTTAGGAACACAGTGCGACCATCCCAATAGAATTGATGCAGTGGGATTCTGCCCTTGTAGACCTGTGCAGCTCGAAACATGTTGGTTTGGGGCATCCAATCAATGATATTTGATGCTGATCCCTTTTAGAAATTGTTTACATGGATTGGGCATAATGCCGCTGCGGCCGGTTTTCACCTGGTGAGTGCGTTGCGTTGGGGTAGACCCTGATGCCCGACCACTCAGGGTTCTCTTAGGGTGGTAAGGCTGAATTTGCTCTCCAAATCTGGGTGCAACCGGCGCACCGAAACCTTGACGGTGACTGCTGGGAAGCGGAAGCTAGCCTCAGAGAAATGCAAAGACAATTAGGCCTTTGTGAGCTAAGGTAGGGTACACGTTAACAATATGATCCTTCCCTTGTAACGTCAGTTCAGGCTACTTAAACTGGCAACGCTCGCAAGATCCGCTGCACGGGTCCAAGTGAAGCTTGTACCGCCGTTAGAAAACTGGGTGCACTGTGGCGGGCCAGTACTGGTCATTGGAGAGGCTGCGCATCCACTACCGGTCTGTGCAATGAATATCCTTGGGACAACGGCTATTCATCATTAACCCTCACACGCAGGCTGGGTCCATCCAGGGCGGCGCACTTGCCATGGAAGATTCTGCAGTGCTGGCAAAACTTTTCTCCCATCTAAAAACGGAAGACCAGATACCGACGTTATTGAACGCGTTTCAAGAGCTCCGCGAAGGACGTTGCGCGAGTGTCGTCAAATGTGAGCAAGGGAATTTGTTGTTCCAGATGATGCCCCACAGCCCACAACAAGAGCAACGTGACAATATGCTACGTAAACAGTTTGCCGATGGTCGGCCGATGCTCTCGAGCACCGAACCGCTCGACCAGTGGGAACATGTCAAGGAGTTGTTTGGATACGATGCCGAAGATCAGGCAGACGACTGGTGGATCAAGTGGGGTATTCTCCGAGAGCGGGCCAAGGACCGGCATCGGGACCTGGAGGAAAGGATGAACGCACGATTCTCTATGCTCGGGATGAGTCAGAGTCCCTGACTGGTGTGCAATCACGCTTGCATGTTTCCTTTCTCGCGTCATCGGCTCCACTACCACTACCCACCATTTTCGATGATTTTTCACCCCCCCTTGTTCTCACCACCGTCCGCTTCTTGGCATCATGTTCACACGCTTGGCACCACATATGGAGAATAAACGGAACGTACTTGTTATACCCCGCACGCACATGAATACATACAGACTGTACAAGTTATTGTCACTATATGCTATCACTAATCTATGACTGGATGATCAACACTTCCACCAGTCGAAACCGTGAAAGAAAGCCACTGACGTGACCGCGCGTCCAATATGGCTCAGGTCTCATCGAGAGGAAGTTTGGGCAACGCATGCACGAGATAGGTAAGGCCACGCGATACCACATATGCTCCTTAATTGTCGTACTTGTGGGCGAGGACGATATTCGTTCCTAAATCGGGTCAATCAATTTGCCACAACCTGTCATTCTTGCCTGAAGCTGTTCTTGAACCGGTTTCTTCGTACTGAAGCACTGATGGGTCAAGCTGCCGCTGTCATGGCGGCGAGACATCCAAGTTCAAATATACAATCATTCCACGGATGTCGATGACTGGGGACAACATTAGAGTCACGAGCGGGCGGAGGGCGGCAGAAGAAGAGAGTACATTACTCCAAGGGTCCAAAAGGGTCCACGTCATGCCGAGCCCGGGCGAAGGCCAGTCCCAAACACAGTTTTACTTTGTAGACGGGCCGCAACGTTGAAAGTGATCAAAGCGATCTGATTGGTCGCGCCGTGCCGAGATGCGGGTCCTTGAAATTTGAAACGCGGCGGTAGATACTGGCAAACTCGCATTCAGTTTAGGGTCACCGCGTCAATGCAAAGTTCAGTCAGGATAGCGAAGGTTTGACCTTGTCGCTGGCGGAACAACAAGTTTTTTTTTTCTTCGTTGTTTGGCACCCCAGCTTTGCCGTACATCTCAAAGGATTTGGATCGAACTCTGGATTGACCCTGGGACAAGACGGGGACTAATTATATTGCTGATTCTGTGAAACGTTTCATAGCACTTGCGCCTGTGTGATCGATGCGTCGTAAGTGCTTTGACCTTGCTTTGACCAACAAGCATCCAGGGTCGAGTTGGCTATGATCAATAATCATGCATGCGTGCTAAGTGAGCATTGATATTGAACCTCGACGTTGATTATCAAGCAGGCGCAAGTAACACCATCGGCATGTCGGAGTCGTGTGGGATGATAATGCACACCCGGGGGCGAGGAATTGGAAACAGTGTCCTTGTATTTCCGGTGGTGTACCCGTTATTATCTGACAAAGTTGCATCGAATCACGCATGAAACGCATGACAAGCAGTATGTGCAGTATGGGGGTCCGTCCGGGAGCGGTCTGCACATTGGTCGAGTACCACTGAAAACCAACTGTTAACACCTTCGGAATATCCCTCGTCGCATCTCTTCCTCCCTGTGATCAGGCGCGTCAGACCCTCACCAAAAGCAACACATCTGTGACCTACCGATACTCGAACATCAACTGTACGCCCACGAACAGACACGCACACGCAGCGACCAAGAACCGAAGGCCTTTTCGAGTGGGCATAAGATGGACCAAAAGGTTCACAAAAGTACAACATTCGATATCCCACATTGGTATCGGTGAGCCTCGATTAAAATCTTAACAAAATAAGAAACGTCCGATGACGTTACCTTCGAAACTGCCCGCGATTTGGCTAACCATGTAAGTGATCCCATCCGTCCCGATAACAAAGCCGACAAGGTTTGCGGCCATCATTGTCAATACATTGATGACGCCCCCACACGCACAGATATGGCGATACCATGCATGACATCCGTACTGATCGCGTGAAAAATGAGCGGAGATGACCTGTCAGGAAAATGGAAACGAACCTTGGATTGTGGGAGTAATTTGGCCGCAAGCAGTTCTGGGAGGATGAACACGCTGACGAGCCATCCCCATGCGAGTAAGCGGAACGATAAATCATGCCACAAGGCCACAAAGGTGAATATGAGTACTGTGGTGACAGCTACGTTGTTGGAGCCCCCAAGTGGGATGTAAATGTATCTGCTTCCAGTTAGTCGATGGTGACTTGGGGCCAAAAGCTATATTACCGCACTATCCAAAGGTTGTATGAGCGATGCCAACTTCGCCAGAAACCAAGTGTGGAGTAGTTGTTTGCCATACACCGAACCATGTTCTCAGGTGGATCAATCCCACTTGCGAGGGACCAGAGTCGAAAGAATCGCCACGGGAGAAGAAGCTGGAACAATATTAGTTTGATATAAACAATGCAGTTGTCCTAAGGACCTACTTTGAGCCAAACGATCATGAGGTTCCAAAAGCCAATCATGCTCAGCTCGAAAGGTGTGTCGCCCTGCCAAGCCTTCGTGTCCTTGATTGCGACTACGTACATATAGTGGAGAATAAATTCCATTGTCAGCAGGCTGATAAGGAACCGCATCAAGTATCCCATCAGAGTTCGCGTTCGGATCTCGACTGGTCGGCGTAGCTAAATTTTATATATATCGAATCAACTAATCACGAGCGACGGACAAAGAGAGGACCTGCCACATGAAGTTGTTAAAGGTCAAAATCGGACCAGCGATATATAGCGGGGGAAACAGCACATAGGCGATATAGTTCGCATAGGTGTAGTGTTCGAGGGAATGACAGAGTGTACTCCGTTGCTTTTCGGTGAGCGTAGACTCTGGCTGTAGCAAATGACTGAGATTTTAAGCAAACTGAGAAACTAGTACAGACCTCCTGTGGGTGTGGTGATGTACATGCCCAGTGGTAATCCATGTTAAACGAGACTAACCTCAACATTGTAATGTTGAAGCTAATTTGCCAGCGGGGGTAGAGTCCTCCGAATATGTCCTGGCCACAAGTGAGATTGTGTAGCAGATAAAAGCAAGGTGCTTACCAACGGTGCTAAATCAGGGTGAAGACTCGAAAATAGGTAGCCTTCATTGCGCTCGTTCGCAAACAGGATGAAGAAATTGAAGATCCAAGTGATGATTGGACTGGCCCGTGATCTAGCAAAAGATTTCCCAATGAAATAATTGGCAGTCAAAATGATAAATATCTTTAAAGTGCTTGTTCCGTGCAGTGTGACAAGGTATAATACAGCAAACAGAATAGAAAAAGGAACTAGAAATGTTTTGTCGGTGGGTGTTCCTGACAACGAGCGAGTTGCAAAGCGAGTGTATATCGATTTGAGCGCAACGTGTAGGAGGACCACAAAGGCAAGCGCAGGTACATTGTTTCGAAATGCGCGATATTGAGCATCACTGTTGTCCTAGAGTTTGGTGGGATCACATAGAAGGAATGTATTCCACTTTGTCCGACTTGATGAATGTACTTACAACTCGACGACCAAATAGCCAGCCGGGACCTAGTTTGTAATGAAAGAATGTGTAGTTGGTATGCGTGGCTATATGCAATTAATTGAAAATGAACATTGTACAATGGCATGACAGTAACGCACGGGAACTAATATTGATCGGCACCCAGACCATGACAGGGATGACAACCGCAGCGACCAAGTAATAGAAGAGAAACTCGGGTGTTATCCACAATGACGACGGTCGTGGTGTCTCGATTCGTTGGACTTTGTTCGTATCGGAAATTTGAACTGTCAACGCGGTGAGTCCTCGATGGGTCTTCTTGTTTCTAACATCTTCTTCCAGTTCGAAGGGTGAAACGCGCGCACTGGTGGGACGAAGATCTGTTGGCATGTCCAGAATAACAGCTTCTGGCATGTGAGGAACGCGTATTCCGGTCTTGTGTCTGGGTGGAACAAGCAAAATGTCACGGTATTGTCTTATTCCTTTTCGGGGGTTAGCTATCGGGTCCAGACTATTGCACCGCCACTTGCTTTCGGTGTTCGCCCAGCTGCAATTAGCGAGGACTTGCGAGTCGGCCATCACAAGTCAGTTTGAAAACGACACTTCAGCAGAGGACTGATTCGATGCTCGGTCGCGCAGTGGACGATGCCTCTACTGGATCTGATTCTGATTATTCCAAGTAGGTCACCCAGTTCGTTTGGCCAAGTAGATCGCTTACACGGCCGTCCAGTTCGGTGAGGCACCCCAATCCGCCATCTGAACAAATCTAACGTCGGCCTGTGGTAGTGGATATCATGGTTTCTGTCTTCAAAAGGCAACGAATACTTCTGCGAAGTGGAGGAGGACTATATCCTGGACAGGTTCAATTTGACTGGCCTCAACAACGAGGTCTCCAACTATGCGCAAGCCCTTGACTTAATCACAGATAATCTTGGTTCGTCACAACTGCTTGTAAAGTTCGTGTAGTTTACCGTATCCAACAGATGACGATATCCAGGATGAGCTTCGGGGTGCTCTAGATGTCCAAGCCCGCTTATTGTACGGCCTCATTCATGCGCGATGGATTGTTACAGCACGTGGTTTGGCAAAAATGGTACGTTTTAATCCTGCTGTCCGACTCGAGCCTCATACTGTCCAGCTTGAAAAATTCAAGAGAGTGGATTTCGGTCGGTGTCCTAGAGTCCTATGTCAATCTCAACCTCTCCTCCCCGTCGGTCTAAGCGATATTCCGTATGAAAAATCAGTCAAGCTTTATTGCGGCCGTTGTGAAGATGTTTATTCTCCTAAGTCTTCCCGACACGGATCCATCGACGGGGCTTATTTTGGAACCTCTTTCCCTCATCTCCTTTTCATGGTTTATCCGCATCTCATTTCCCCCAAGACTGGCCCCGTTGAGCCGGTACCACCCCCTCGAGTCAGCGAGACTGACGGAAACAAGAGAAACAGACGCGCTCGGGAGGAACCAGAGGTCCCTGAGGCCATCGGCGAACCCGCTAGCACAGCCGGTGTTGCTTTGAAAGCGGATAGATATCGACCACGGATTTACGGATTCCAACTGCATGAAATTGCGAAGCTCCAGAGGTGGCAAGAGGCGGTTAGGGATAGGTACGTCAACGACGTTACTTGGGTAGTCCCTTTTCTGATCCCATTGATTAGACAGGTTGCCAGGCTCGAAGCGCTGGAGGATCTTTCTTGACTTATTTGTTTCCTGCTGTCTTGTATATTTTTGCTGTGCCCGTAGTCAAAGCTTGCACCTTTCTCTCTTCCAGTCCCAGACTTTATAATTTCCCACCGGGCACTATTTATTACATCAGGGGCCCGTTTCCATGGGAGCTGTGTGGAATCTACGGCAGGTGCCGCACTGCCTGGTCGATGCCTCTGATTAGGTCCTCCACAACTTGAGCTTGTCCGGCCTTTACAACGACTTCTCGTGTTTCAGACGATATGGTCGCTAACGGTACCAAGACCCTTCTACAGGACACGACTGTCATAGAAGCGAATCAGTTTGCCATCAAATCCATCAAGCTATTTGACTCGGGTAGCGCTGAGATAGCTCGAACATTCCCGTTGCCTTTTCTCCGTTCTCAAGTAGGGACGTCATGCGTTAGGTTTTTTCGTTTCTGACAGAGAGTTGGCAACTGTTTCCGTAGAATGATCCACAGGTCATCGAGATCGTCCATCTTCCCGAAGGCCTTGGATCCGTCAACGTCTCAGTGACATCCTCGTCGGGGAGCGTGACGATTCTCGATCACTACCACACCTCCATCGCCAAGAGTCACCATGAGACTTCTACGCCTTCTAGCAAGGCACTCCGTGACCTGGAAACGGGACGGCTGCGACTCGAAGATGAGAGACGCCTGAGGCAGCAAAGTTTCGCGCTCCTCACAACCTACATGGACTCGCTCGCACAATGCAAGTCTCAAGCACAGCCTGAGGCAGCTCAGATGGTTTCCTTCTTTGACGACTTTGTCGAGATAGGGGTCACGCGCTCTACTGCGATCGCGGAGCTGGATGTCAAACTGGCTGACGTTGACAAGTTGATCGCGGAGGAGAAGGGGCGCCTTTCGAAGCTCAGTAAGGATCTACCAGTTAGGGTGGTGACAGTTCTTTCCTGCGGCAGCCAAGTGCCCGTAGTGGCTGCTGAGCTCACTCTGACTTATGGTAAGGAGAAGCACGCTACTTCAGAGCGTCCCACTAATCTAGCAGGTTTCTCCAGTCGTAGGGCAAGTTTCGTGGAAGCCAACATACGATCTCCACGTTGCGATGACAGGAAATACACCGTCGGCGATAGTGAGGCTCGACTTTCGGTGTACGGTCACGCAGTGGACAGGCGAGAATTGGGAGAATGTGAGCTTGGCACTGACAACGGCGGACCAGGTGTCTCAGTTAATCCAACTCCCTGAGCCGAAGAGGATTGATATCGGTCTCGGTCCCTTGCACCTTGTTCAACCAGCGGTCCAGCCTCAGCCCATAATGATCCAACCTCCGGATCGTGCGCAGTGTTACAAGCCTCCGCCGCCGAGGGTATCTCCCCGGACGCGCTCCTCTGCTGTTCGACCTCTAGCTGCTGCTCCTCCTCCAATTCCTCCAACCCCAGCGGCAGATGAGATCGCCCAGATGGGTGCTGCATCTCGGAATGTTTCTCAGCTCATTTCTCATGTATGTGCTGTCATTAGTCTATCTTATCAGAGACATTACTCACTTCTGCAACCCGGGAATCAGAGTGGCAAGGATCCAATTACACACATCGCGAATGGGTCTATATTCATTCCTTCTGATCACTCTGAACATCATGTCTTGGTTACTTCGCTCTCCCTCGAAGCCGAATTCATGCGAGTTGTAGTGCCCAGCACTGACACCCGCGTTTATTACACGGTACGTAGTACACTCTTCCTTCTCCGGGGATTCTCAATCTAAGATGTTCAGTGCGATGTCAAGAATACCAGCGAATACGTTCTGCTCCCCGGTACTGTCAAGACCTACCTGAACGACAAACATGTCTCGTCCATCGACATTCACGTACGTACGACGATCATTCCCTTTGACGTCCATCTGATGTGTTGTCTACCACGACAACTAGAGCACCGAGTTACCACAGGTGCTCGAATGCTTGCTCGCTGTCGACAATGGCGTAAAAACGATCCACAATCGTGTGCCGGATGCACTTCCCTCTGTCGCTGCATTCACGGGCAAAGCGACGACGACGTACACGAGTGCGACGGTCATTCAGAATACGCATGCGGAGCCAATCAGGGGCGTAATTGTGCGGAGCGCTATTCCATTGCCTGCGGACCCTCGTATCACGATCGTGTTGAGAGAACCCGCGGGGTTGGCAGGGATAGATGAGGGGACGGTCTCTGTGAGAGAGGGTTGCATGGCACGATGGTCGACGACGGGTGGACGGACGGGTAAGCAGGCAGGGTTGTTTGAGTGGGTGTGTGACGTGAACCCGGGAGTGACGGAGGTCTTGAAGGCTGTCTGGGAGGTGTGTGCGCCGCAGGACCTGAAACCGTTCGAGCAGGTGCGACCGTAGCGAACACCTGCGGACTCTCCTCTCCATCCTGTGCGGTTGTTGAAAGTGACTGTTACGGCGGGCCACTTCATATTTGGCACGTATATCTACCATGTAAGCGACATGATCTGTCATTTGCACTCTCACTCTCATATTCGTACATATTTGTACACATTTCTGCCGTTTCGATCCCCTGTACTAGAGCACACCGTCGCTGCGGATTGCACATTGTCCAAAGTCGAGTTTCCTCAAACCATCTTCCTTAGGCAAGATATCCTGGTAGCAGTACTGCTTAGTCGTGCGGACGTCAAGGGGGGTCTGGACGTACGTGCTCGAAAATGCCGAGGGGCAGTGCGAGAGTGACGCAGGCATTGGGAGAGTCCTGTCACCGAAGCATACATATGAAGCATGGGAGTGGGAATGTCAGGCACGTACCACGACAGCACCGACGTGGCTCTCAACCGGGGCGGCCGAGAGAAGGAGGTCTAGTGAAACGTCGGTTCAAGTCAGAAATGAAGTACCCATCAAGAGGAAATATTAAATAGGGACGTACATGCTTGCTCACGGGCTAGGTGCGTATGCGTATCGGGCATTCGTTAACTCCGAACAAACAACATAGAGGTGAAGGAATCGAATCACTCACTGTAGCCAATCTGGAACGACCAGACGTCAGCGGTGTCTCGGCGGACACATTATGATGGTTTTTGACACGCACCTTTTGCAGATACGCGATCGCATTGAGCGCAGCTTGTTTGTACGCGACGGTCCTGAGAGCGTGTCAACGCTGCAGATCGTCCAATAAATGTGTACTCACGCGTCCATGTGGTATTGCGTCCCATCGCCGTCTGGCTTTACATCAGCGACACGAACGTAGACGAAACATACATCACGCACGAATATCAACACTGATACCCTCAAAGATAAGCTGGCTTTTGTTTAGCATCGCTGTTGGAATGACGATAGTCAGATAAGCCCACCTTAGCCGAGTACAATGGGTCCACCGGGGATGGCTTGAAGTGGGTTAGAATTCGTCGTCATAGAGTACTTCAAAAAACAAACCAAGAAAATGGGCTGTTTTAGTGCAAATTTTTCGACGCCGCCCTTGATGATGCTAGTCTTGAACTTGATGGTGCCAGCCTACCAGCATCGTTAGCCAATACATTTACTGGGTGGATGGAATCACCTCTCACCATTTCGATGGCGCCACAGAAAGAGAGCTAATGGATGGGTTTCAGTGATATTCACCTCAGCATTGATGATCGATTATACCTCTCCCTAGGTGAATATTAGCACCCAATTGTATGGTGAGGTGGAGCGACTCTTGAAGCAAGTAGGTTACGTACATCACCTTGTGAGAAGTGCAGATCGCCAACAGAGAGATTTGCCCCTTTCACGAAGACAGGGAAGTAACACCGAGAACCCCTAGGGACATAATATTGCGGGTGACATATTTCAAACATAGAGAAATCTTACTTGGACAGGTTCTTGATCTATACTCAAATCATCAGCAACACAACGTATCACCTACAGAAGAACATCACTCACGTCACAGTTTCCTCCGTGCTCGCGCCCTGGGATGGTGCGCGCACCTTCGCGGTATATCCTCTCCCTTACGTCGGATGCAACGTCTTGGCCGACATACGCCCCGTTCTCGAGGGGCGGGAGCGCAACGGGAGGTACAGCGTCAGCGTGCGCCGCGATCAAACCCCTTTCGCGTTTGTTCCAGGTGGCGAGAAGCTCATGAGAAGGAGCAGTACCAATAAGTCCCGGATGAGAAACGCCAGCAAAACGAACACCCGGAATGTGTCTCGATGTGGCATAGACACCTATTCCCGTTTCAGGCTCGCCCACATGGACGTTCGAGCATCGTCAATCTTACCTTCAAAGTCCCAAATAGCCTTGGCTGCTCTGCTCTGGAACTCTCGTGCTGGAAAGAGACAAGGTTGTCAAAACATCGCTCTCGATTAGAATACATTTAGCCTACCAAACAAACCGCCGCCATTTTCTAGCTCGAAGATCCCCTGTGGAGAGTTAGTGCTATTAGCCAAGGTGAGCGACCTGCACTCACGGTGTAGCCCCATGGCATTTTGTCAAATGGTTTCACTACGTTTGATCCAAATCAGCTTACTTGACCGACCTATTTCTCGGACCATACCATCCAGAATGTCCACAACAAGACAATCGCCAGGTTCTGCACCTTCCACTGCAATCGGGCCCGATAAATTGTGGACGGAAGTTAGGTCAATATCGCGAATATCATCACTGACTAGGAAACAAACGCAAGATTAAATCAGGGTCCATGGAACGCCCCGAACGGAACGTACAGTCATTGTTTCCGATTTGGGCACCAGTCCAGTCTTGTGAGGTTGTAACCCGTGAGTGACAACATACTGCGCTTCTCTGCGGTAGTGACATACCGACACAATCGATGTTAAACACCTAGGGAAAATTTTAGGGAAGACAGACATGCAATGTTTGACCCGCCTACTTCTCCAGGTTTTACAGTCACAAAGGGAGGTATTTCAGGACTAGGTAAGGATAGTCAGATAGTCAAAGCAGGTTTCCCCCGCTACCGTGAATCAACATACTGCCATCTGTTGTGTACACCCTACGTACACCTTTTCAGCCTCATACATAGCACATGGTTTGGACAGCTGTACAGACCTTTTGCTCCCGCGCAGGTCTGGCGATTCACAAAAAATGAGTAACCCTCAAGCCGACTCTAGGTCATGCTTACACAAACGGGTCGAGCTATGACTTGTAAAGCAGGAGTTATAGATTAGCACTTGTAATGTCTCACCTGAATGTGAGTTGGGTGAGTGACAGAGTTAGCTGCAGTAGCCATTCGAAGAGTCAACTTTTGCTCGTCTAATAAGCAAGGACAGAGGTGGGACAAGTCATGATGGTCAGGCCTGGGGTTATAAGGAGGTTCCCATTGCAAGATAAGCGAGATGGAGCTACATTTATCCCACCTTATCAATGGTGATAAAGGAGCGTCAGTGACATTTAGAAGGTACTGGGATATAAATTTGCCTGAGCTGATAACATGACATCTGGCATGGGAGGCAGGTTCACACGCAGCTTCCCAAAGCCCCGGGCCTGGTGAGCCACGAATAGTGAAGTGAGACGCGTGATCAGTACGCCTTGGCATTCAGCTCGGCTAGGCTACGGTCGTGGGTATTCCATCGCTGCACTTGGCGGATACGAACAGAACAAACTGTCGGGAGATAGGTGAGCAAACCTAGGAACACGGGGCGGGAATCTGCGGCACAGCGATCAGCGTGAAAAGACTTGGCAGCAAGTTTCAACTGGGATCGGACTTGTTAACGACATGCATGGCAGCTCGGACAGATAGCTTAATATTGCGTAGCACGATGCCAGACTTAATTAAAGTTGAAGTCAATGGGATGGGATGGTGGTTGAACCAGTCTCTAACCAAGGATCTACAGTTGACCTTGGCGGAAGCCACATTGAAGGTCCGATTTATACTCCGCTTCGGAGGGCACAGGTAAGTACTTTGAGTCGAGGCTTCCGAAGGTGAGAAAAACACCTACTGTTGCCAGTTGGTGAGGGTGATAATTTACACGATGGTAATTCAAGTGTGGATTACCGTGATGAACTGGGGGATGTGACTACCAACACAGGAGCCTCCCGACAAAGTTCCGTGAAAGTTGAACGTTACACACAGTCGCAGTGCACTGCATGCCCGTGTTGATCATTGCGACTGGCACAATCACCATTAAAGCTTACCAAATCGTGTGAAATAAAACTTAGTACGCACCTCAACGTCCCCTTGGTTTCAACAAGTTGCAAGAGTAGAATCCCTTCAATCTTAATCCTATATGAAAATGACGTCTGGCAGTCCGCGGCGCTGGAGTTTGGATAGGTATATTACTTGGACACAAACAGGACCGGTATAGGCTGGAGCCCCACGGGGAAGTCACCGTGCGTGAAGCATGCTTCACACGGTTTCCACGAACACTGCAACCCGGATTCGAAGCCGGAGAGTCACTACGAAATACTCGTACAGCCGCTCGCACCGCAGTCGCCGTTACGGAGGACATTGGGGCGTGCAACTTGCAACTCGTACCTCAACCTATTCTGGGCTTTGCAAATGAGTAAGTCCTTTCTCATGTCGGACTTTATGCAATCAGTTCCTTCCATCAAAAGACTCAGGACCCAAACAAAATGTTGATGAACGAAATCATCATTTCTGATTGTTGCATATATTCTGAATTGAAGTTGAGGTCGAAGACCCTTCGTGGCTTGCGGTTGCGGATGGACTCGCCTGTGCGGCGGGGCTTCTGGGACTTCCATCGTTCCTTAGTAGGCGTCTGTGAGGGAGAGCATACATCAACCCCGAGGACTCTGGATGTGGGTTTTGCGACCAAGAAGTTCCGCAAGGCTGGAGCTTCCCTCGACGAACGATCAGCGGACGTCAACTCTACCAGGGGACAGTGAATTCGTTGCGCAGATCTCCGGTCTTATTCATTCATTCACACTGTAGGTCTCGGTTCCAATCTCTCGGGAGGACATCGACTACTAATTGGAGTTATCGGAGTGGACAGACATGAGGCAAGGCCGCATCATCTGGCTGTAGTAATGTTATCACCGCGTACTCACCGCAGGGCTCACACTGCGCACTCCTGGTTTCTCAAGAACAAGTCTCGTTAACTTCATTGACGACATGCAGGGATGGACGGGTGTGTGAATCTAGAACTGAAGGTGATACTCTTGAGGTGTATGCCTGGATACGTTGTCACAGCCATCGTCCTATCTCCTGGGAGATGTTGATGTTATCTTCATTATCTGCGCCCGACCATGACGACTGGACTTCATTGGGGTTCTAAATATGCCACGTAAATATCCGCACTCTTCGATGACACTGTGACTTGAATCTTGGTGTACCGCATGGTAGGTTCAAACCTTCCCTTTTTTCCTCGATGAGGGAAATGTATATATATATTCAGGTCATCTGCTCGCATCACAGAGCCTGACAGTACGTCCTGCGTTCATTGTTCCCTAGCTGTTCCTATATCATGTCCGCAGAGTTTGACATCATCTTTGCTGGAGGTGAGTGAATTGGACTCTGCAGTTGCGCGTGCTTTTCTCATCCACCGTCAGGCGGAACGACTGCGTGTGTCATCGCAGGGCGTTTGACTGCCGCAGACCCCTCTCTCAGGATTCTCGTTGTCGAGAGTGGCCAACATTCCCGTGACGTCCCTGGGCATGTCCAGCCTTGCAGAGCTATGAGACACGTTCTGCCGAACACTACCACTCTCTTCTGCCACGTTGCTAAGTCAAGTACACACCTTGACGGCCGTGCTCCTTTAGTCCAATGCGGCCGAGCTCTGGGGGGCGGCTCAGCTGTTAATTGTAAGTTGCCATGAGCGAATTACTCGCAATCGTGCTTCATCCAGCGGACCCCAAACAATTTACGTCATTGGTTATCCTTCGACAGGGTTGTTGTACGTGCGAGGAGCCGCATCGGACTATGATGATTGGGCGGCACTCGGCAACAAAGGTTGGGCCTTCAGTGAAGTTCTTCCTTTGTCTGAGAAGGTAAACGCATCAAGACATTATAACGAAATGACTCACAGTTAATCGTTCAGCTTGAAACATTTACACCGATATCAGGTGAACCAACTCATGGTTACTCGGGACCAATCCAGATATCTACTGGTGGAGCTGACCTTGGAATTGGAAAGCAATTTCTGGCTGTGGCGAGAGCGTACGATCCCGGCCGTCCGCAAGTTGACGACAGCAACGATTTCAAGATTGCAGACGCGTATAGCGTGGGTGTTTTAGTTTAGCCAACAAGCACAGCCATTTATTTTCTTTCCATTAGCCAGGATACAAGTGAGAATTTAGCGCGAAGGCTGCAATAATTGCCAGCTAATCTTCCTGATTGAAGGTACATCGACCCCATTACCGGAAAGCGTTCCGACACAGCTTCCCGATACCTATACCCCCATTCAAGAAATCCGAATTTGGAGATTGTGGTCAGAAACCGTGTGAAACGCGTCATCATCGAGTACGTTACATCCGGACCCACGGCATATGAATCAACTCATGCTAACGATAGAAACGGACGGGCAGTCGGTATCGAATATGTCGCGGAGGAAGGAGAGGCCAACGACAAACTCGTTACTGTGATGGCTGCCAAGTTGGTCGTTGTTTCTGCAGGAGCATTTGGTTCTCCGGCTATTCTGGAAAGGTCCGGGATTGGCGCCCCTTCCGTCCTGGAAAAGAACAATGTCTGCATCCTTGTTGATTTACCTGGCGTCGGAGAAAGCTACCGCGGTGTGTCGGCTCACTGATACCTCGTCCAAAAAACCAACATAAACCAACGTTTTTCAGACCATTTTGGTGCCTGTCCAACGTTCTACGCGTCAGACGAGACTGAAACCATGGATGATGTGTGGAGTGACACAGAAGCAATCACTGGTGAGTGGTTCGTTCAGTCCAGATGTATAAAGCTGTTGTCTCAACATGATCATCAGCGCGGTTAAAAGAATGGGAGAGAACTGGGACAAGCAAAATTGCTCATAAGTTTGCCTCATTTCTTCGTAGTCCTACAGATCACTAAGGATTTTCATCAGTGGCGTCGAAGCCATGGCGAAAATACGTCCGACAGCAGCACAGTTGACGTCCGGCGGGTCTGCCTTGAAATCAAGATGGGAATCATTCTTCCAGCACTATCCCGACAAACCCATGGCTATGATCGTACCAATCGCTGGGTAGGTCATGATCACACTGCGTGTGTAAGAGTCATTTATCTAGGTCACCATGCGCCTAGTTTCCCATTGAATCCCGCCCTGTCATCTGGTCTGAAGTTACTCTCCGCGATCTATTACATGGTGAGAGAGGACATTAGCCCTACCTATCGACTCTCGATCTGATATTTATATTCGAGCTGTACCCAGAGTCGATTGGTAGTGTACACATCACGTCCGGTGATGATGTAAACTCTCCACTGGACTTGGATCCTGACATTCTCTCCACGTATGCCTTTCACACCCCTACTTTCGTACCCTCTGCTCATGAGATTAACCACCAGGGCCGGCGATGCCGCACAGCTTATTCTGTTGTACAAGATGGCACGTGAACTCGTGAGGCGTATGCCCGCGTACCGAGGAGAGGTGTCTGCAATTCATCCGGCGTTTCCTCCCGGTAGTCCCGCTGCTTGTAAAGAAAAGGATAAGCCTGTTCCGATAGATGCACCAGACATTGTGTACTCTGATGCAGATAATGAGGCCATCGCCAAATTCCATCGCGATCGGGGTGAGTTATCCTTCATTGACATCCCTCATTTCCGCCGCTGAACCTTCCCCTTGTGGTGGTTGTAGTGGCGCCGACTTGGCACGCGGTCAGTTCCCGAGTGTACGCTCTTTTCATGTATATCGTTGTTGAACGAGCCAATCTAGCTCGGGACGTGTGCCATGAAACCCCGTGACCAAGGTGGGGTCGTTGATGCGCGCCTGAACGTGTATGGGGTGAAAAGCCTCAAGGTTGTAGGTACGCGGTGCAAAATCATCCTCATCTTTACTTGTGCTTTAATTTTTTGATGGCTGATCCACTAGACTTGTCCATCTGCCCGACAAATGTTGGAAACGTATGTCACGCATTTTTGAACAATGCAAATGTTAATGTCAGGATTGTCCACACAGAATACGTACTCTACTGCGTTGTTGATCGGGGAGAAGGCAGCAACCATTATCGCAGAGGATCTGGGTATGAAAATAACATGGTAAATAGTAGCAGAACGAACACGCAGCCACCTGAGTGGATGTCTGCATATCATTCTTCTTTTTGTGGCAAGAAGTCAGTATATACTAGGGTCATTGAACAGCTATGTATGATGCATGTTGATTTGAAGTCCCGGAAAAGACGACAATTAACACCTTGCCTTTGTCTAAGGACGGTGCTGCGCCGCACTCGGCGTGCCAGCGTCGGAGGATCGGAGGAGTCGAAACGCAACTTGACTTCAGAAGTTCAGAATCAGGGAAGTCACATTAACAAGCCACCTTGCGACTCGAAATCATATCATGATTGCGTAACGTCACACCTTCAGGCTGGCCCTCACTGATTTGGTCAGGCTACTTTTTTCGCTTCGTTGCTTGTCGGAGAAATTGAGCAGGCTTAGCATCTGAAGTACTACTGCTACTTGACGGACTTCTCAACCGGTGATTCGGACGTTGGTTTGCCCAGTGGGTTTGGTGGCAAGTTGGCATGATTGGTAGGGAAGCCCGAGAGTGGTTATTGCCACGACAGAGGGAGTGATTCATCGATTGAGATTGCAATGCCAAGGAGATAGGTGGGTCTTCGCCTGGTTTCGAAGCGTGGTCAGTTATCGTTCTCTAGGGAGGATAGCTGCCAGATTACGAGTTTTGCCTCTGCCGGCCCATGTTTAGGAGCCTTAGAAAATCATGAAGTACCACTGGGAGTAAGGCAGTGGCTTAAGCCAAACGAACTGGACTGATACGTACTGATAGAAGAAAGACAAAAAGCATCAGTCTGATTTGCCACCACAATTTCCTCATATACTGTGCTAGGCAAACATCCGCTCCTATTCCAGCTCTGGCTCCGGCACATGGGTAGGTTGGATCTTTCCCTTCTTTTCTCGAGAGTGGGAATATATAACACCCCCAGTCCCATTCTATGTGACAGCGTTGCTCCCGGATCTGTAGACATTCAGGGCATCCTTGCATTCTCTCACACTATGCCCCTAGAGTTCGACATCATCTTTTCTGGAGGCGAGCCTATTCGTAGTACACCGTTTTTGGCACGTTTTGCTCACCCAACCCCAGGCGGAACAACTGCATGTGTTATCGTTGGCCGTTTGGCTGCCGTAGACCCCTCTCTCAGGATTCTCGTTGTCGAGAGTGGCCAGCACACGCACAACGTCCCTGAACATGTCCAGCCCTGCAAATGCATCAAGCACATCGCGCCAACTACTTCTACTCTTTCTTGCCACGTTGCCAGGCCAAACACCCACCTCGACGAACGTGCCGTTGTCATCCAAAGTGGTCGAGGTGTGGGTGGTGGCTCCGCGGTTAATTGTAAGTTGCAAGTAATGAACTACGCAAACTCTTTTCACCTAGTCCTCTCCACAATAATATACGTTGTTCCTGGCGCTGATCTTATTTACAGTCATGGTGTACGTGCGAGGCGCCGCATCTGACTACGACGACTGGAAAGCGCTCGGAAACAAAGGTTGGGGCTTCAATGATGTTCTTCCGTTGTTCAGAAAGGTGACCACATCTGAACGCCATAATAAATTGACTCGTAACCTAGTTGTGCAGCTCGAAACATTCACGCTCATATCGAGCAGACCAACCCATGGTTACTCGGGACCGGTCCAGGTGTCTTCCGGTGGAATTGACCTTGGATTTGGAAAACAATTCTTGGACGTTGCGAGGGCCTACGATCCTTGCCGTCCACACGTCGATGACCATAATAATTTCAAGACTTCCGATGCATATAGCGTGAGTCCTTAATTTGGCCAATAAGTAGACTTGTCTCTTCGCTTCGCACTAACTAGGTTACAAGTAAGCACTAGATGCAAAAGAGGCAAATAACTGTCAGTTAATCACCATTGACCAAAGGTATATCGACCCCGTCACTGGAAAACGCTCCGATGCTGCTTCTCGATATCTGTATCCGCATTCCGGCAATCCGAATCTAAAGGTTGTGGCTGGGAAGCATGTGAAACGTGTCATTATCGAGTACGTCGGACGTGAAGGCACAGATATGAATCAACTCATGGAAACGATAGGGACGGACGAGCGGTCGGTATCGAGTGTATTCCAGGCGCGGTATCATGCCAAGAGGCCGGTGATGATGTGGTTACCGTGAAAGCCGCCAAGTTGGTTGTCGTTTCTGCTGGAGGGTTCGGTTCTCCGTCGATTTTGGAAAGGTCCGGGGTTGGCTCTTCGTCTGTCCTAGAAAAGAATGACCTTCCTGTTCTGGTTGCCTTGCCTGGTGTCTGAGAGAGTTATCAGGGTGCGTCTGTACACCTGAGTCCTCGCTTCAAGGAAACAACTTTATTTTACAGACCATTTTGGAACTTGCCCTGCGTTCTATGCGTCAAACGAGACTGAAACGATGGGTGACGTGTGGAGTGACCCAGAGGCAATCACCGGTGAGCGGTTTATGTAATGTAGATGTACTGTGTCATTTCAACATGGTTACCAGTACTGTCGAAAGAGTAGGAAGGAACTGGGAGAAGCAAGATTGCTCACAAGTTTATCGCTATTCTTACCTACTCTAAGTTGCTAAACATTTCCACGACAGTGGAATTGAAGCTATCGTCAAGATGCGCCCGACAGCGGCACAATCGGTATCGTCCACTGCGGCTTTCCAGGAGAGATGGGACAAATTCTTCCGCAACAATCCCGACAAACTGATTTTGCCATTTGCTGGGTATGTCACAATCGCATCCCTGCCTTGTGAAATACTCAACTTGAACGTATTTGTTAGTTTCCCACTCGACCCGTCCTTATCGTCTGGTCTGAAGTTATTATCTGCGACCCACTACATTGTAGATATGGCAGTTCTTCCCCTCATCGTTGTTCTGATATTAGCATTCCAGCTGTACCCAGAGTCAGTTGGTAGTGTGCACATCACGTCTGGTAACGATGTGAACTCGCCTCTAGACTTGGATTATGCTATTTGCTCCAAGTATGTCAAATACACTCGTTCTTTGCACGGTGGTCATGAAATTGGTCGCCAGAGCCGGCGACGTTGCGCAGTTCATTATGCTGTACAAAATGACACGCGAACTGTTTAGGCGTATCCCCGCGTATCGGAGAGAGGTGGCTGCCTATCATCCAGCGTTTCCCCCCGGTAGCCCTGCCGCTTTTCAAGAGGAGGACGAACCTGTTCCGATAGATGCGCCGGACATGGGGTACTCTGATGCAGACAATGAAGCCATCGCGAAATTCCATCGCGATCGGGGTGTGTCATCTTTGTTTATCCATTTTCGTTTGTTCGCTGAGCCTTCTCCGGGTGACGGTTACAGTATTCACGATTTGGCACTCGGTTGGCTTCACAGCGCGCCCTTCCCTGAATCTCACTGATGGATGGATTAACATAGCTCGGGACGTGTGCGATGAAACTGCGCGACCAGGGTGGGGTCGTCGATCCACGCTTGAATGTCTATGGCGTAGAAGGTCTCAAGGTGGCAGGTATGTGAACCGATATCGATTTAACCTGATTATCTTCAGACTCTGACCCCATTAGACTTGTCCATCTGCCCAACCAATGTTGGAAACGTACGTAACGTCCTTTCACACAACCCAAGGTTGATCTGATTGTTCATGCATTTCTCAGAACACATATTCTACTGCGTTGCTAATCGGGGAAAAAGCAGCAACCATTATTGCGGAAGATCTGGGTGTGAAGGTCACATAGCAGAGGACGCAAATCCTCTCGATGATTATACATGGAACTGTGTCTACAGCGCTCTGGGTGCTGGCCCATGAATCGATAGGAGCCAAGTTTATTGCGCGTCCCGTTATTGGTCCCCAAAGGAAAAGGAAATCTATCTCTTTCGCCAACTGATTATATTTCCAGCCCCAGGTCCTCTACGATAATAACCGCTGCCGTTTCCAACGTTGGTAGGGCAGATAGACATGTCTGGTGAGCCTTCGTCAGGGAAAAGCGCAAGGAAACATTGAGGATGATCAAATCACGTACCTGCGACCTTGACCCATCGACGGCACCGTGTCAGACTTGGCTTAAGCCTCCTGTCGTACCAAACTTATCCCAAGCACCTTGTGGCCGCACTTGATCGTAGGGATCAAACCTTGCGAGATTACGGGATTGACTCAAGCTCCAAATTATTTCGACAGATTCATAAAGCAGACACAAATATCGAGGACATAAAAATGCTACAGCTTCGTGAAGGTTTTATGCACACATTATTTCTTCTCTTCGACATCACGGGTCATCTGTTAGATATCCCCCACTTCCCATGCTTCCAAGAGGCACCACATCTGCGTCTGCAGCGCCTCAAAGGTCAGATTCACGTCCGTGTACAGATCGCGACCATTGAGCCCTTTCAACACATCGTACACCCAATTCTGGCAGTTCCACGTCCACCGGTTGCGAACGACTGGTACGAGCGCAATGTGGTTCAAGAGGCTATCCATCCGCGCAGGCGAGACGTATCCAACGACATGGCTCCCCCGCCAGTCCCCGCGCTCGTGCAGGGGGATGTCGAACCGGTCCTGCGTGGCAAAGGTGTTGGTGTCACCGACGATCTCGTGGCAGTTGCCGCGCCGCGCGGAGGTGCGGACAATGATAGTCCAGTGCAGTGGGAGTGGGTGGCCCTTGGTATACTCGCCGCGCCAGTATTGGACGACTTCGATGGGGTAATAGCCAGGGGGAACCTGCACTGGCTCAAGGACGAAGGGCGTAGGCGGTTCGGGGACAGGGGAGGCGGGCCCTGGACAGGGTTGAGATAAAGAGGTGAGACGCGCGAGGGGGACTTACTGCTAGACATTATCCTGTACGGTATAAAGAGGTTTGTGTGCTGTGGGCGCTGGAGCGGATGAAATGGACTGATGCGTTCACCGATGCTAAGAGGAAGGCTCTTTATACCATACGGCGAGTCATTCTCTTTGTTTGCTGTAGATGGAGTGGGATCGTGCTATACGCTTATCTTTGACCACAGCAGTACCCCTCCTTTGTTGCGCCAATGTAGTCGTCATCCGAGCTGTGGTATGGGCGCTTTGACACCACCACATGCGATGGCTGAAGCGCTGATTATCGTATGATATCGTTGGCACCGGCGACAAGCATGGACAATGCAGGGTCGTCAAGAATGGGGGATTGATCTGACCTGCTTTGATCTACTTATTGGTCCATCCTCATTCCATGTGGAGCTGACGAGTTTCAGGCTACACAAAGGAATTTCAAGCGTATACCGGAGAATGCCATGGCTGGGGCCACATTGGTGCAAACAAAAGAGATCCGTGTGCTGTGTCATTTCGTCATCGCGGTCGTGTCGAGGACGTAGACGTCATACGTGTCCCGAAGGAGATGTATTCCCAGGCCAGCGTCTAGCAACCTCGAGTGCTATTAGGCGCTCAGGGAATAAGCACAAGGATCGGCGAGACCCTCGACCTCCCGCAATCTCCCGAACCAATACCATGTTTTACCATGGTCATGGTAAAACCCTATTATTTACAATCAATTTTTCACAGTATCCACCCCAGGGCTGTTCAATCATTGAACAACACCGACAGTAACCCTGGCACCACTGTCCCACGATGTTCCGATCTCGCTCGAACATCAAGATTTCGTCCCAATATTGTATTTCAAACCTCGCATGCAGCCTGGGGTTTCATTCCCACTCGACTTCTGCATCCTTTTGCTTATCATCGAATCAAAACACAGAAGACTATTCCGCCCAACGATGGCTCTTACGAGATTTCACCCAAGGGTTTAGGTCATGATATGACCTGAGCGATTAGATTTTACATGACAAGCGGCGTACCATAGACCTCTCCCAGCTCGTTTTATGATAAAACATGATCACCCTTGATTGAATTCCATACGCAGCGTACGTCACCCCAGAACCACTGCTTAGATATCCGCCCTCTCCCAGGCATCCAGCAGACACTGCATCTGGCCCTGCAACATCTCAAAGCTTTTCATATTCTCATCCGTGTACAGTTCGGGTTTCTCAAGGGGATATCTGAGCCCCTTCAACGCCTCGTACACCCAATCCTGGCAATTCCAGCTTGTCCGATGACGTACCACCGGCACGAGCGCGATACGGTTCAGTAAATCGTCCAATCGGACGGGCGAGACGTATCCGATGACGTGGCTACCTCGCCAATCCTCGCCCACGGGCTTGAGCGGGATGTCGAAATGGTCTTGGGTTGCGTAGGTATCCATGTCACCGACGATCTCGTGGGAGTTGCCGCGTTCGGAGGACGTGCGGACGATGATGGTCCAGTGTAATGGGTAGGGTCGGCGTAGTGGGTCTTCACCGCGCCAGAACTGGACGATTTCGATGGGGAAGTAGCCTTCGGGGACTCGTACGGGGTCGAGTATTGTGGGGAACGGAAACCGTGACGCCGCGGTGGGTGCTGTGGGGATGCTGAGATGGAGCTCTACGACACTCAAGAACAACTTGAACTCACTGTTTCCGGACATCGTCACTCCTCTAATGTCTGCGCAAAGGTCTGAATCGCAAGGATGGGCGCTGACGAGACAAGGATGAAGTTTTTTTTTTTTCAAGATTCTAGACGGAACATCTTTTATCGATCCTCATTGTTCGACTAAATGGACGCGGTGCCATTTCACGACCAAAAGTGAAGCTGTTGTGTCCTGTGGGCGCTCTAACGTGATGTGACAGCAATTACTAAATGTGTTGTTGTGATATTCAGCGGTCGAGACCGGTCGGGCGTTCTAATCTCTTGGCGGTGATCGGATGACCTACCCACCGTTCCCTCTAGCATCGACTTTTCCAGTGGTCATACCGAGTTCAAAAGAAGAAAAAAAATGAAGGAACGACAAACGAGCATGTACATCCCACATTCACGATCCGAACCAAACTCTAAATCAGACCTGCGTATTTACCACCACACGAGATACGCAGTAGAGAGCGCCGTTGCTCCAATGACGGCATACCCAGTCTTATAAGCACCCTTGACGCTCAAGACTAGATCCAAGACGTCAGCCTCGTCGACCAAACGAGAGGAACGACGCAAACGCACATTTACCCGTGTCCCACACCAAATGGCGGATCCCATTCCACCCGTGGAACGCAAACGGCGCCGCGAGCACCACCTTGCCCGCCATCTTCACATACTCGGGTAATCCCGCCACGAGCGCAACCACGTGAGCGCTGTCGAAGGTGTCAGGGGCAACGAGGTACGCGAGGGAGAATCCGTAGAGAACTGGAACGTCACATGCATCAGCGTCCATCGCCCGTCGTCGACCCGTGTGAGACAGGAAATGTTCGAGGGAAACTCACGGGTACTGAGTCCAGCACCCGACACGCGATGCACAATCGACCCGAGCCATGTCAACTGGGGCTGGTAAATCGTGAAATGAGGACTCGAAGGCCGTTTCAGGCGCTGTTCATTCAGGATCGTCTCCGAAGCGGATGGGGGAAGCGACTGTGTCTGTACACCCCTGAGATCACCCGACCACCCATTCGAGGGAAATGGACGATGGAATTGAGCCGACAATGCGAGCACGTAGATGGGACGAGGCGACTTACCGTTTTCCAAGTGTAGATCGCAATACGACCTGATTTCTAGCTAAAGAACGACCCCGACGTCAGCCACACAATCGGCTAACCCTCGTAACACGTACCGAATTTAGGCGCAAAAACAGCCCGCCTGAGAGACGGTGCAAGACCAACAACAGCGCGAGCAGACATGACACTGCAACGACTCGATGGAAAACGTAGAAAGGACGACGAGTGGAAGAACGACAAGTCGGCTTCCAGCGTGGGAACATTTTCCTTCGCCCCCCGGTGGAATCACACGCCCGTGGTGCGCCTACGCAGAGTCTAGGCTACATTATAAATTATTCAGCGTGAATCTATTGAGTGAATGGTACACGTAGACGGATATATATGACGGTTAGCAAGACAGTCGCACGGACATGCAATGATGTATATAGTGGGCGCGCATCTTTGAGATATGATGCAAGCGAGCGGAGGTAGCCATCTGGATCTGAATCCCGTAGCGTAGCAGGTATGTACGGTAGGTAGAGACTTGATCGAGAATCAAAATTCCGGGATTCGACAGACAAGTATTGCACGTGTCAATGAGGCGTAGCGCTGAACGAATGGCAGAAAATGTCCTCAAGCGTTCATGTCTGTAGATAGTAATGGCAATGGGCAGTGAGAATGGGGTGGGATGGGATGAGGTGCACACTTGGCTCAGGATTAATGAGAAATGAATCGTAAACGTGACAGATGCAATGGATTCGAGAGGGCAGCTGCGTAATAAATGGTGAAAAAGGTAACAGCCAATGCTTTCAACCAATGTCTGCAAGCGGGGACGCCGAGGAAGAGGTGAACGACCAGTGATGAACACTGAACATGAACAGACAACGCCGAGCCCAGGGTCACCCCAGCACGATATCGTTGTCGCCCTGCGGTGCCGATTCCCAGATCATGTTCATATTCGCAAGCGGTGGATGAGGGTGCCCGTGGGGGGGCGCAGGCACGCCACCCGCACCCTCCTCCGGTTCCCGTCCCCGCCCTTCGGCGAGCCACGCAACCTCGTGCCGGTACACCGGCCGCCCCTGGGGCGTCATCCCAATGACACTCGTCGCGCCCGAGACCGTCTCTGCCCGTCTCCGATTGCGCTGCGCGTATGTCTGCGGCGTCGACGTCGGGGATGGCATGGGTTGGGGTACGTTCGGCGGCAACGCCGTCACGCGTTGTCTCGCGTGCTGCCCGGACGTCGACGGAGGTAGCGGAACGAACTGGACCGGGTTGACGGGGATTGTGACACCCGTTGCGCGTTCTCGCGCATGACGCTCCCT
>JBBPLN010000191.1:0-34276 GCA_038089815.1 Sutorius eximius | reverse complement strand
CCTCTGANCCCATCGCAGTACTGGGTGGAATCATGAGCATGGTACCAGTATGTACCGGTTTGGCCGTTGGCATTGAATTGGTGCAAAAAGCTCTTCTGCGGTTTTATGGGACACTGAGTGACACCCGAAACACCATCAGCCCAGTTGGACTTGTTCTGGAATATACCGTGCCAGTGCTGCCATTGGTTCAGTATGCAAGCGCAGAAAAAAACACTTCTTCACTCACAATACTCGTGTTCGTGTCCATCGACGTGTCAGTCAGGTTGTTAACCAGGTTGATTCTGAAATCGTCACCCTTAAGAAACATAGTCGGGATTAAGCGACATCTAATGTACGGAAAAACATTTACCTTCCGGGCAGCAATTAGAGGTGCTAGGAACGTGCCCGCTGCGAGCACGGCTCTGAGGAACGTCAACCCGGCTGTCTGAATACAAGAGACACTACTCACGATCGAGAATAGCTGTCAGGGGCGATGACTTTGTTAACGATACTCAGCTCTGTGACGGGACCTCGAACTGTAGAAAAAAGCATGGCTGCAGACAGGCATACCAAGCTCAGGATCAAAACACAACAAGAGGCGGGGCGCATGGTGGGGACGCTTAGCAATAAGCCTTCACCACAGCTAACAAGGGAGCTGTAGCGATAGTGAATGAAAATGATAAATGGTCTGGTGGCCCTTTTAAACTATCCTTCATTTGATCACATTGAATGACTCGGTTGGAAAGGAAAACGTTTTGCCTTGCACTGTCACCTCCGCCGATCTCCCTTCATCATGTGCGCTGTAATCTCACACGGCATTCCCTTCTCGACCGCGGTGGCGGTCCCGCATGGTATGCTGGCCTGGGCTAGTGCATCGAGCTTAGCACCACCGAGTACCTTCGGCACGTGCGCGATCATCTTCAAACACTGTGGGCGTGTCGGTGAATTAATAACGAACAACCCAGCCATGGCACTTACGGAATGTCAATTCCTCAAGAGTTCGCCCCGACGTTTCCGGAAACATGAAGTAGACAAACCCAACCTCAAAGGAAATCCACACGCAATACCTAGGTCTTTCAGCGCTCGTCCGTTTCCCGTTTCCCAAAGGACAGCTCACCCTATGTAGTATTTCCAGCCTGTTACGCTATGCCGTCAGTCATGCACCGGAAAAACAAGGTGAAGAACGCGCCTGCGGTCTCCATTCCAATTGGATCAATAAACTGTGTGACAAACGATGCGCTACGGTTCCACCATTGGAAGATCGTAATGCCTCTCGCTCGAATGTGGAAAGGAAAAAGCTCGACCAAGAAGGCTACTGTTTCGTTAGGAGCGCTCTGATAATGGTACAAGTGTCCTCAGGCTTACTGTATGTCAGGGCGTTGAATGCTAAGTTATAAGCTGGACTGTATATGAAGATGAGGCTACGGGAGACGTGCTGAGAATAGGACCCAGTGTTCTTCAGCGAACAGTATTACTCACGCTAGCACCGCATGGGAAGACACCGAACTACGAGTCCGCGCGTATTCTGCACTAGCAACAGTCCAAGCAGTGAAGACAACCAAGAGAGAGATAGTACACGTCTAGACAAACTTAGGTCGGCATCGTAGCATCGGAAGTACTTTGAGATTATGCACTGCTTACCAGATACACCTTCCTTCGCGGGAATCGAGGCACGGTCAGCGCGAGGAATGTACAATTAACAAACGTCCAGCAATCCTTGGCGAGGTTAACGACGTTCTTTGTCCGGTTATCATGGATCCCAACGCTGTCCAGGATCGGAGAGAGGAAGTATCTGGAAATGGATAAACGAACCATCCGGAAGAGGCTCGTTTCGGTGTCTGGCTCACGAGATCAGTCCATTGCCACTCCATTGGGTGAATAGACCGAGAAAGCACGCGATCACTACACGCTTTCGTGTTGCCGTTGTTGACAATACTTCCTTCCAGCCAGTTCGGGCATCCTTCAGTTCTGCTTCGAGAGTTTGCTGGATCTGAGTATACTCTGCTTTGACAAACTCCGAAGTTTCGTCTCCCTCGGCATGGTACTTTACGAGAATGGCATATGCTTCGACCTTTCTTCCCTGTGAAACGAGCCACCGAGGAGACTCTGGGAGGAACCAGATGAAGGAGACCTGAAGGAGACCAGGGAAAACCTGGAGGAGAGATGGGATCCTCCACCCCCAGTTACTGGGTATGGAATATGTCGCGAGAGTTGCTCCAGCGGCGGTCATGGCCCCTGGGAGGAATCAATGGCATTCACGGTCATTGTCGAACACAACCTCAACTTACCGATCCCATAACAGGCGTTGAAAAGCGATCCTATAATCGCCCGTTCTTTGGGATGTGATAACTCTTTATACTGCTTCATGACAAACGAGAAAGTAAGTGGACGCAACTGCAACGCACCTCCAATCAAAGCAGGAGCAGCTACAATGGAGAAGACAAAACCAAATCCGGAGATGAAGCGAGCAATGATAAACATTGTAACTAAGGGATTCGAGATGAAACCCCGTTGTTGATTCAAGACCCTATCAGTCACTTACGATTCAATGCAGACCCTTGTAGGATACTTCCAAATATCATCAATGTGCTCCCAATTAGTATTGAATATCGTCTCCCAAACTTATCGCCCACGGAGGGGACAAAAGGAACTGCCACAATGGCACCCAATGGATATATGGCAGACACGAGACCCAGCGAAGCAGACCGAGGATGATGAAAGTCTGCCACTCGGTCAATCACTTAAAGTTGAACAGGTGATTGGCTCACATTCTAGCCATGAAGGTACAGCCTGTAGACCATTTAACATGGACGCATCGAATCTTGTGCACCTCAGCAATGTGCCATCAAGGGTACCAAGAAACACTTACCCACTCTCCATCTCCACTCCTAAACAGGTCGGAAACATCAAGAGATACAGGAGTCGGAGGTTGGGCTTCCTATACCATGGGACGTTGTCTTGCTGAGCAAGCTGTGAGACAATCGTGTCGTTCCCCTCCAACTGCGAATAGTTCCCATGCCTTCGCGATGCCATTTTGGCGACAATGGGAGTAAATCTCGGAGCTTGTTTATGGCTAGTTAATAGCTTTCTTTCCCCTGCTTAAGCCTGCGACTTTCTATGGTATCGCGATGTTAGTCAAACGGTGACCCAGGTGTGAAGAGTGCCAGGCGAAAAACTGGTAGACGTGCCTGGAATCAACATCCTGATTACGTTGTGCTGTAATCACTCGATCGGCTGCAGCCTTGAGTCCATTCTGAATGCCGTGAGCATGATGAGCAGCTGTATAGCGCGGTTGAACTGCTGTCTGAACGCTTGTGGAGGGCCTTTTTCTTTCTATGATGTCTTGACTTGTATGTACTTGTACCACGCACAAGTGTTTCCCAAGTCGATCGGTTGATGGAGAGACGAATGCCATGGCCCAGTGCGGTGACGCAGAGTCTGTGCGATATGCTCCTTCAAGCTACTAAATCCCAGTCACGGCGCTCAACATAACGGCAATGACACGAGTTACTTCATTGGCCGTGCAAGTACTGACACCGATGCACTGGCGAATACTCTGCACTGGCTACAGTCCAAGCAGTAAATACAACGAAGATGGAGATGGTGCACGCCTGGGGCAGGTCAGAAGTACAATTTCAGATGGGCCCACAATCGCTTTACCTACCAGGTATATGCTGCGCCGAGGGTATCGGGGAGCTATCAATGCAGAAACCGTACCATTAACGAGGCTCCAAGAGTATTTGGCAAAGTTGATGATGTTCTTCGTGCGATTGTCGTGAATGCCAATGTTGTCTAAAATCAGGGCAAGATAGTGCCTACCAACGGGGTAAGCGGACGACCGGGAAATCAATTGCGAAGCATACGATATTAATCCGATCCCACTCCACTGAGTGAACAGTCCAAGGAAGGATGCAACAATGACTCGTTTTCGCATTCCTGGTGTTGAAAATATCTCCCTCCGACTGAATCGTGCAGCCTTGAGCTCTGCTTCGAGCGTCTGTTCGATCTGGGTAAACTCTGTCTTGACAAAGTCCGAGTTTTCGTCTCCTTCTGCATGGTATCTCACGAGAATGGTATACGCTTCATCACCCCTCCCTTTCGATACGAGCCAGCGAGGAGACTCTAGGATGAACCAAATGAAGGTAATCTGAAGCAGGCTGGGTAGTATTTGGAGGAAGGATGGGATCCTCCACCCCCAATTGTTGGGCATCGCAAACGTGACTTGCGCTCCAAGACTGTGGGCACTACATCGTAGAGGCGTAACGTCACATATCACATGACCGACAGCTCCCATCGGTGGCAGTGTTCATTATTAGTCAGCGACCCTAACGGACAGTTTCAAGAGAGGCAGTAGTACTAGTTGAAGTCCAGCGATCCCTCACTTGAAAGATGTTGATCAAAGTTAAGGTGCACATGCTCTCGACGTGCCAACGTTTATTCCGATTCTGATACTTGACATTTCAAGACGTTGACCGGCAAGGAGGTAAGTCCTGAGGCAACCCTCTCGCACCCTAGTATCCCATCAGGTGGCGTCTAGATTGAGCTAGACATCGATCCGGAGGACAAGGTGAGTAGTAAGGCACTTTGGTCGTGTGTTAATTTACCTCTTGTCTCCTGCAGATTACTCGGATCAAGGAGAAGGTCGAAGAACAATCAGGTGTGCCACCACAACAACAAAGGCTGATCTTCGGTGGAAGACAGATGTGAGGTTCATTTGCAATCTAATATCGTCCCTTTCCTAACCTGCGTCTAGGGCTGATGATAAAACTGCAAAGGAGTTCAATATTACAGCTGGATCAGTCCTTCACCTCGTTCTTGCCCTGCGTGGTGGGTTCTAAGCTGGTCACACGATGTGCACATGTACGAAACACGTAGCCATGTGATCATAGACGCCAATTTTTGGACGCAGGATGTTGTACGTGCTAGACATAATTAATCCCCACTGCCCTCCCGCAACTACATTCTATTCGGGCTGCACAGCACAACTGGACATCTGCATCTCTGTTGAGAGCTACACTGTTCAATTTAGGATTTCTGCATCTGGACTCCCAACTATGTCAGCGCCAGGAAGCAGCCATCGAAAGGTGACGCTTAATCTAGTGCCTCTTTTGATCAGGCAAGGCCCACAGTTTCCATCCTCGTTCTCAACGAGATCGTGCGTCCTTCCTGGTATCCCATGCTCCCAATTGTATCGCGCGTCTTTCGATATTATCAATACACTCCTCTCCGCCAGGTACAAATGGCACTTCTCTCCGCAGTCTTCCCCTCTGTATTTCTCGGAACTGCGTGCGACATTCCCCACCTCCTCAAAGGACATGACGCAGCTTCCACACAGACTGACCCCAATGATTCCATCATCGAACCTGTTTAGCAAGTCCACATGTGGCGAGATACCCTCGCCTGGACGATAGAGATTCAGAATCGCCTGACGCGCTCTAGGCGGTGCGCCCTTTGACGGGAAGAGATGATCGTGGAGATCGGCTGGAATCCAAGGCTGCAGCAATGCAGACAATCGGTGGAGGAGCTCGATCAAGATCGGTGGAAGACCTTTACCCATCCTCGCATCTGGGTCATCCTCCTGGCCGTCCACAGCTGTCATGGTGCGTCCAAAGAACATGATCTGATTGACGTCCCTGCCCTCAAAGTACAGACGCATGCATTCATGTGTGACCTGTGCCGCCAGTTCAGGGGAGATGAGAGTGGGTGGGACGAACAGTCCCGGAATAGGTGGAACATGCCGTGTCGCCATTGGAAGCGATATGGCGGAGGTTTCATCGAAGAGTGAGTTCAAGCTGTCCGAATCCGAGTCCGCATCCGAGGTCGGGGCGAGGGACTCGTTTGAATTCGATGTATGAAAGGACATGGCTACGATGGACACTCTGCATCGCGAATGGCTATCACTGAGAAGGTGCACTTACCTTCCATGTAACAAAGGACGACGATGAGACCCAAGTCGTGGAAGGAGCTGGAGAGTCGTTCGTGAGAACAAACACTCTAACGCCGGACAGTAGGTATATTCGGCACAATAGGATCCGTAGCCTTGGATGGACCGAGGCAAATATGAGATTGGTCCATGCGAGAGAAGGGATAAGTTACATGGTGCGGCGATACACGTAGTGGTGAATAAGCGAAAGAAATGGGATAGGGAAAATCCACCAAGACAGGACGAAGGGGCAAACCCGTCCGCGAGATAGTCAGACCACCTGGCCGACGCCCCAATTCGAAGTCCATGGCATGACGTCACTCAGAGATGGGATGGGAGCCTCGGTGGGTCTTCAGTTGATCCTTCGTCCATGCTAGCCGCAGGCCTGGCAAGAGGGATTCTAAACACGGTGGTGTATCAAACGCTGAGGGCGAACTTCGCAAGGGGTTGTACGAGTCGCTCGTGCATGGGCAGGAGTGGGAGGGTATCACGATCTGATCGGTTGATCTGCACTTTGGGAAAAGTATAGGCAGCTTTCCGGCGCATGTGGATCGCTTCAGCACTATGCTGGTAGAAAGATAATTCCATGCGAACGGAGGGGTTTTGAATCTTGACGAAATTATGCGGGCTTTGAACGATTGACGGATCAGAAAGGCTGGGTGTCTGAATAAAAGCTCGCAATATTGTCGTGAAATGAGCCGCGTAGCCTCGCATAGGTCACATCATTTTGGTGCCCGGTTTATTACATCGTCATTTCGTACGACTGAGTTGCCAACAAACAAGGCACCCAAGGCTCGTTCAGAGCATTCAGGGTGTGGCGCAAGTGTTCTATGGTGCATCGAAACGAATCAACAGCTAATCCATACGCGGTGGCAAACTTGAGGAAAACCTATCAAGGTAAACACGGGAAGATTTAGTTGGGTGGGAAACCCTGGCATGAAGAATTGCCATTCGTGGAGGACTGAAGTCTACGGGGGGGTTGGGGAAACTCGAAGGAAGGCAAACGTCACATGCATCACAGGCCGAACAGGGCGGTCACTGTGCGGTGTGGGCAACCAGATTGAAGGCTGTGACGACTTTCTTTCTCACCTCGTCCGAGTCTGTTTTGCCAAGGCCCTAAACTGCTCGTAAGTTATACAGTACCGGGTCCTACAAGCCTGTTTCACATCCGAGACAGGAACAAGAAAAACCGAGTTGACAGAGGGTCATTGCATGGAAATGTGGCGTGAGCAAGGCGATTAATATGAACACTGATAGTCAGCATGGGAACCTGGCAGGACATTCGTGCCATCATCCATGGACGAAGTTTGAATTTGAACACGCAAGTATTAGATCCAACTTTATTATCAATTGATTGATCATCACGCATCATGTTCGATGTTGAGAGTTTGATTTCCTTCTTTGCTACTCAACTTGTTTTCCAAATCTGTTCTCAGGCCAGGTAGATTGAAGCGATAACGACGTTTCACATGCACTTGAGCGCTACCTACCGGGAGGGCATGCGTCTGAGCCACGTAAAAACCTGATACAGCCCCGACATTCCACCTTGCGTGCTGGGTGTCGACTCTTCAGGCTCGGATAAGCATCGCGACACCCCACAGAAGACTCCTCCAGCAGCATTTGCAGGGACAACTTCATTGACAATTCAAGTATATCAAGGTATGCATGAAGGTTACAGCTCCCTTTTTGTCATCGAAATGGCCCCATGGCCGAAGCCCGGACATGGGAGTTGTTCCCAGCTTCACAGTAACAACGCAATCGTCTTGGTTTACTGAGCAGGACAAAGTCACGTGGTATAGGGAACCCAATCTCCGACTCTTGTATCTCTTGATGTTTCTAACCTGTTTGGGTGTGGAGATGACCAATGGGCAAGTTTCTCTTGCCCTTCTTGACGAGCCTTGTTGACGATGCATGGCAATGAATAGAGCTAAAGGAATTGGGTTCGCCGTTTCATTTTCTGAGAATAAGCACCTCAACGGGGTGACTTGTAGCACAACATAGGGGTACATAGTTGGATCTCTGTCGACGAGGAACGTCACACTAAGCACAGTTTTCGAGGGATGCCGCCACGACGCACACTGAAGACAGTATCCAAAAAAGTAAAACACAACGAAAAGTTACGTGACATGGTAAAGTAATGCTACGAACCACGGGTGAAAAACAAAGAAGAAATCCACTGAAGGGGGGTGTCAGACTAGCTGAGCAGCGTCCTGGCTTGAATCCCGCGTACATCGATCTGCGGAAAGTGAAGGCTTTGGTGCCGTGGGCATGTTGACCCACGAGATATGCGCGTGACCCGTAAGATCGCTCAAAGAAGGGAGTCTCGGTGGATTTTCAGTTGATCCTTCGCCCACACTGAGCTGCAAGCTAGATGCCGAGCGTGGTGGTGCCTCGAATGCCGAAAGTGAACTTCTCAGGGGGTCGTGCCTCACTGCCCGCGCCCGGACAGGCATGTGAAGCTGCCCCGATTCCATCTGCTGATCACGAACTTGTGACAGCCTTCCAGCTTGCGTGATCCGCTTCGACGCCATGCTAGAACAACCATAATTCGATGTCAGCACTAAGGGAAATGTTTGTGACCGTTCACAGACTCACGTTGGCTTCGAATACCCGAGACGACGACATACGGACCAAAACGCCCGGTGGTAGAAACCTCTGGCCTCTGTACCCCAACCGAAGAATGCAAATATAACATATGCACACAGAACATAGAACCATCTTGTCGTTTCCACCCCTATAGCCACGAAAGGTATACTTTGCCAGATGACACTTGGGTATTGGCCGATTTGAGATATTTCTGAGTGCAGCCAGGACCATGACACATATGGACTGAGTGGCTCGTCCACTGCATTTATGATCATGACATAGAGGCTTAGTGTAAAAGTGAAAATGATTTCTGCAATACACAGCGCCATGAGGCACCAATAGCGCCTATGACCGATGGAATAGCCTGAGTTGAGGACCTCTTTCAATTGTTTTCGTTGCTGAAAGGCTCTGTGAAAAGTGAGGACTAGTGGGATACACCCAGGCCTATCAAATTGTGAACATTGAATGAAGAGCCATTACCACCAACCTGCATAGATGACACTGATCAGACCAATGAGGAGCGGCCACATGCTGATCAGGAAGTATGCAGCAAGTGTGTTGGTGATAGCGTAGTAGCACCCAATCTGTTCAATGATGGAGAAACGTTGGACTTGCACAACATACTCTGGTTATCATCTACATGAAAAAATTTCGATTAGAGATACTGTAACATACTCACCTAACACCATTACAACGGACGGAAGCCCAACTCCAATTAATATATCAACCATGACTTCACGTCTCTTCTATGAATCAAGGCATCCGAGTCAGCGAACATTTTTTATACCCTAATGGGGTAGATTCACCTCTTTCTTTCCAACAGAGACAGCTTGCAACTTTGTGATATAGTACAGACGGCGAATGATGCAGAGTGCTGAGGCAGGAATTCCAACACCAGCACCAATGAGATAACGAGAGGCTGAACAATAAGTTGTTAGAAAAGTTGTAAGTTGTATAAACAGGCAGTCTTACATATATCACACCACACGGGTGCCCAATTTATCACATTATTATTCCATACGATGGAGTTCACAAATAAAATTAGGCACCCTAGACTTGTCCAAGACATGAACATACAGGTCCCCGTATTCCATGCTGTATTGAATCAAGGATGATGGCTTGAAGCTCCGGCAATAGTAGGAACGGCTTACACTGCATATGCCAGGGAAGTGGAAGACCCGCTAAAAGGAAACCTGTAAAGGCAAGCACGGAGAAAAGTGAGTTGGGGGGCACCGTTGGCATGAAGTGAGTATTGGTATATGGGGAGGAAAGAAACCTGCATTGGAGGGTGTGCCCTTCGGAATATAATCTCAGGTAGTAGGTGGGCGCCATTAAATGTTACGGAATGTGTATTTTGCCCAGTTATCGATCGACATTTTCCAAAATACAAGGTGGCTAGTACGAAATAGGTAGGTCATTGGCCACTTTGTGGGAACACTCTCACCGTTCGTATAGCCCTGGTGAGTGCACGCAGCATTATGAACAGCTCGATCAATTGTCGAGAACGTACCCAAGGCACTTGTCACAGCATTCAATCTGGTTGGCCCTGCAGTGTTGCCCTTTGTATCATTTCGACGTTATCGGCGAAGCTTGTCTTGAGAACTTTAATTCGCCACTTGCTGTGTCCTCATGGCGGCGGCCTGAGCGCCTGTCCCCACGATCACCGTCATAAGGTAGGCCGCCTGTGAGTCATGATAATAGACCAGGATTCATCCCGATATCAATCCCCTTTGTGGTGTTAGTAATATACAGGTATGTACTGCGAACCTAACGGAGATAACAGGCAATCAGATCGAAGAACAGTCATGACAAGGGTCACCTTCACCCTACCCTCACGGTCCTCACCAACCCGTGGTTTTCCCTAGTAGTGGCCTGTAATCAGACTGGATCTCTTTTTCCATCCAATGCGGTGTAGAAAAGCCAACGTACCATAGCGAGGTACATACCAGCAAAGTGTATGCAGGCAAGGACTTTAGCAATACTTGAGGGGTTTCAATGTGGATGATCCTCCCAAAAACGAGCCAAGGAACCTGTGATGGATCCCGTGAAAGATTAGCGCTATGTCATGGTCGAAGAAAAACAGACATGTGAAGATGATTTGGGGGCCTTGTGACCGATCATCAACTTTGCACTTACCTTCCACGTAACAATAACAATGGAAGCCTGGCCATGCTGTGTCGGACATTGGGAGGTAGTTTGGGCTTCTTCTGCCTAGTTCTTCATGAATATAAATACCCCCACCGCAACGCAATTATAATAGGCAGAACTGCATTTTTACTGACGGGACATAGCTCAGAATACACAGTTCTGGATGGGAATAAGAAAATATATAAATAGCTTAGCATTACATGTGAAACGGATGTTAATGCAGTACGAAACAACAAATAGGCCTTGGGTTAAAATTGATCTGCGAGAAAGGAAGTCAAACCAGCTGGCCGACATCTTGATTAGAGGGCTGGGAGCGGCATTCGGCGATGAGCGCAGGCTCTGGTGTCACGGGCATGTCGGCCCAAGAGAGCTGAGTGTGACGCGAGAGATCTCTCAAAGAGGAAAGCCTTGGTATTTGTTTAGTCGATACGTCCACGCTCCGTCGTGAGCTGGAAGAGCGAGACTCCAGGCATGGTGGTGCCTCGAACGCTGAAAGTGAAGATCGCAAGGGGTCGTGTCTCATCCGCGCCTGGACAGGCATAGAGAGGTGGTCCGCTCCCATTTGCTGATCGCTGTGATGTATAGGGTGTGTCATGTTGCCAGCCCGCGTGGACCGCTTTGATTCCACACTGGAACAGGGGCAATCCAGTGTCAGCATGGGGTTTTTTGAACGTTGACAAGCTTACATGGGCTTTGAACATCGGAGAAAACGGCAGACGGACCAAAATTTCTCGCAGTAAAAATCCCTCACCTCTTGAGCCCAACCAAAGAACGCGAAAATAACGAACGCACAAAGAACATAAAACGATCTTGACATTTCGAATTCGACAATTTCGCCAGGTGACAAGACGGCGGTTGGATATTGAAAAATTTGAGAGAAGTCGGCATGGATCCATGCCCATGATATGTATGGGCTGGGCTGCTGATAAGTTGCATTTCCGATGATGACATAGAGGCTCAATGGAACAGTGAAGATGATTTCTGAGCTACACAGTGCCATGAGACGCCAATAGCGTCCAGCGCTGATGGAAAAACCTGTTTGGAGCATTATTTTTAGTCGCTCCTTTTGTTGAAAAGCCCTGCGAAAGGTGGAAACTTGGCGATTGTATCTATCCTTTAGCCTACAACAATCAGACGAGGGCCCCAAATTACTGACCTGCGTAGACGAGGCTGACCAAACCGATGACAAGCGGCCACATGAAGATCAGAAAGTACGCAGCAGCTGTATTGACAACAAAGTAGTAACATCCGATCCGCTCGATGATCATGAAGCGTCTGCCTTGTACAATATATTCTGTTGGTCCAAAGAGACTGACTGGTTAAGTCACAAGTCAAAGGAACAGGCTCACCTAATGCCATTACAACGCAGGGGAATCCAACTCCAATCGATAGATCAATTATGATTTGGCGTTTCCTCTGCTCGCAAGCTCAGAAGACAATTCATGCTCAGAGGCAACAGATTCACCGTTTCCTGCCTAACGGTGATATTCTGAGCCGTTGTGATATAATAGAGACGACGAATGATGCAAAACGACGATGCTGGAATTCCAACACTGGATCCAATGTAATAACGAGCACCTGAATGAATGCTGGTCAGGATCGTCCAAAAAACGAAGCGGATGGTCTTACTTATATCGCACCACACGGGTGCCCAGTTTACTACATTACTATTCCATATGATGGAGTTGACGAACTCGATAAGGCACCCAAGGCTCGTCCAAAGCATGTACATGCATGTCCCAATATTCCATGCTACATCACAATGGGTTAGCGAAGGACTAGCTTTGGGGAAAAGGGCCTACACTGCATGTGCCAGGGAAGGGGGAGGACCGCTAGGAGGAAACCTATGAAAGCAAACACAATGAAGACCGAGTTGGAAGGGAGGGGCGACATGGAGTATGTGCGGGGAGTGGGACCCACGAGGGGATGTCCCCTTAAGAACACAGCCATGCCGCCAGTTGCATCATTGATGGCATCAGGGCGTGAGCTTGGACCATCGGTGCCCATCATAAAACACAACCGGCCAGCACGCGGTTGTCATTCACGGAGGGGTTCGCTTTGCTGCAGCTTCAGCATGACCTTCTGACTGGCAAGTCGATGAAGAGAATGCGGCGTCGAGAACTCGTTAACAAGTCTGAAGCAGAAAAAAAAATGCAAGTGACCACCGCAGGGATCGAACCTGCAATCTCCTGATTCGTAGTCAGACGCGATGCCATTTCGCCAGGCGGCCGATGCTCGGGCGTCAAATTTGTGCAATCAAGGGAACCGAACCATTCTGGACTGAATCCACATGAAACTTTTGACAGGGTGCTCTTGGCCGATTCACGTTCTTTCGCTACGTCTCTATCAGACCGTTCTGTTTCGCACTAATTCTTGTCGCTGTTCGCTTTCTTCCTTTCTACCACGTCCATTCACTAGTTCCGAATTAGCTCCAATTACCACCCTCTTGGCGGTTCTTTCATTACCATACTTATACTGCTTCGTTCGATTGCATGCTGGCCGGCTCCATTACCCCACGCCCGCGGCCTCCTGCCAGGTCACGACGTGCCTCTTCCCAAGTCAAGTCATCCCCACCACCTCCATACCGTCCATCCCTACCCGACGATCCACTCACGTCGAGTGAGCATGGAAAACGCTCCGAAGAATTACTACAGGGTGACTGGGCCCACTTTCCCTTCTCCACCCAATCGGAACAGTGGAACGAACGATCGAGAGAAGAACTCTCCGATCTCTTACACAAAGCCGACGAAATCATCAAAGATCGAGAACTCGGTGCGTGCCCCATCCTCCGCAGCCGCTGCTCTCAACCCTCTGACCTGTAACCTTTGCAGAGCTCAATATGACCAGTTCGGTCTGTAAGACCCTGTACGAAGACAACCTGCAATTGAAGAATAGGCACCAGGCATTGTTGGCCCGCCTACCACCTTCCCCTGGGTCCTCTTCGCCGGCGGGGTCTTCTACTCCCTCGCCCATGTCATCCGACTCCCAGTTACCGCAGTCACCCCACTATTATAGCGCAGACGATTCACGTGCGTCCTCAAGTACTGGCGTGCGTCTCTCACGTCCTCGGCCCCACTGTCGACGGGTCTCCGTTTCACCTGCAGACCTGGCTCTCTTGTCGGATCAGAATGCTGAACTTCTCGCCAAACTTGAAAAGCTTGAAGCGGAGTCCAACCAAGTCGATCAAGCAGGTCGCAGGAAGCTCCGGAGCTTAGAGAAAGAGATTCAGGGTCTTCGAGACGAACTCGAAAAAACACGTGCAAGAAGCGATGAGCTCGAGAAGAAGGCTCGGGTTTTCAGCGAGAGCGCCGCCTTCAGAGACGAAGAGGCAGAGAGAAGGCGGAGAGAGCGAGATGAAAGATTGCGTGCATTGCGAAGCAAGGCGGACAATGGACATCAGGAAACTGAAATTCGGGACTTCGCTCCAGGTGGCGCACTCTCCATGCAGCACGGTGCCAAAAATAAGCTCCCACCCAGACGTAGGCACATCTCGGAAGCTGTCGGTCGGCAGCATAGCGCCGACAATGATGTTTTCGACGAACGACCGCGAAGGGTATCCCTTCAACCTGGGCTCTCGCGATCTGCCTCCCTATCACACCACTTCCGATTCCCAGATTCGATTGAATCACCAGTGGCTCTAACTCACGAGTATGCCCTCGTCTCTCAGCTCCTGCTTAAGGTACAAGAACTCGAGGAGACTAATGGTCAGATCACTAAACAACAAGCTCGGACGGTCGCTCAGCTGCAAACAGTCCAGAAGGATGCAACAAGTCTCCGCCTTGCATACGAGAGTCTAGGGGATGGAGAAGACGTCGAATGGATTACTGAGGAAAGCGAAGGGAGTTCGAGAGCTGAAGACGACGAAGCAAATGAAACTATCCGGTTTGCCAGCTTGCGCCGTACTCTTTCGACCGATGCTTCGATAGACTTTGACGGCGGCATTGGCGTAGATATGCGGAGTAGCTTGAGACACGCTTCTCTTCCAGATCATGTCCCCGTCATTGCCCACCCCAAGGTGCGACGCTCGGTCGTCGGGCTTTTCGATCTCCCTCGAGAGGTTGCGTCTCCACACTCACCTGTTTCCGAGACCGCGACACCGGTGCTTGACATGATGATACCGGGTTTACCGCCTGTGCCATTCATTCCTCAGCCGAGTAACACATCTGCCACTGCCCTGGCGTCCCGCCCCTCATCACCGATTCTGTCCCCACCCGTATCCTCACCCATTGAAGATGCTCTCTGTCATCCCACGCTTGACAGTGAACTTGTGGCTGCATTCGACGGTAACTGGGATGGTGGTGTAGGACAAGGTGGCGGTTCCGATCATCTTCATTACCGAACGCCGAGTGTCGTCAGTCTCACGTCAATCATTCCCTGTGCTGAAGGCGCCTCTGGCACGGTCTCTACCTCGTCTCTTCACCCATTTCCGGAACCAGAGCGTTCCTCTGACATGTCCACGCCGACCGTGTCGGTTTCTCGACGAAGCACCGCACTTCACCCTGGGTCGTGGCACGAGAGCCAACGTCGTGTAATTCCAGGCGAGTTGGATCCTCAACCATCCTCGCCCATTGAGAAGCAGCGCCGAAAATCACAGACGATACGAATGCGGGCTGCTCACTGGAAGGAGGGGCGATTCGGCGGGACACTCATTCCCGCAGACAAACGCAATAGCCTCGACATTGCTCGCCCGTCCACGCCCGTCCCCGAACGGCTCGCCAGCACCTTCGAAGCGATCGTGGACACGATGAACCGAAGCAAGGCTGACCTCGTCTTGACTTTGGACTTACAGGATGACAAGCAAAGCCCCGCTGAGATTTCAGCAGTTGGCACGCGATCCCGGGGCGAGGTGCCGACGACATCGCCCGCACGGCGTCAGCGGGGTATTGTGGCCTTTGTTCTGGAGATCTGGCTGTGGTTGCAGTTTGCGATCATCGTCGTCGTGTTTGTCTGGGCGTTGGCGAGGCGGGGACCAAAGAGCGTGCTGGAGGAAGCGGGGCGAAGGAAGAGACAACTTGCGTGAGGGTGTTGGGGCCGAGCGTCTATCTATGTTGGTGCTGGATGTAGATTTGCTTTCTATATGTTCTCAGGACGCTTCCTACTCCTTCTCGGACGGGATGCCCAGAGTATATTAATGTTGTATGCCTTGTACACTGACCTAATCGTATCTTTGCGCTACGACGCGATCACGTGCTGACGAAATCAATCCTTTTTTTTGTTATCCTTGACTCATAACATGCCTTCATCAAGTTCATCAAGATCGTCGTCTGAATCTAACTCCCCTGCGCCAACGAGAAAGAGAAAACAAGCAGAGGTCGAATCATTGGATTCAGAAAGCTCCGAAAGCGATGATACCCCAGATACTAACGGCACTGACGAGGAAGACACGGACGCTTCGCAACCTTTGCCACCAACGGAGGACATCGTCCTCTCACACGCCGAGCGGAGACGACAGAAGAAAAAGCTGAAGCAGGAACAACTCGCGACCTCGACCGGGTCCCCGCGCAAAAAGCACAAGCTCGATGGTCGCGTGGAGGTTTCCCCGTCACTCAATATCCCCACCGACTCCAAAGGGAATGCAAGTGCAAAAACCAAGGTGAAAGCGGACGGCGTGGCGAACGATCCCAAACGCCAAAAACGCCAACACTCGGTATGGGTGGGCAACTTGGCCTTTCGAACGACGGAAGAGGCCCTTCGGGGGTTTTTCGATGGCGTAGGGACGATTACGCGGGTTCATATGCCAATCCGACGCGGAACGCAAGGCGAGAATATGGGGTGAGTAATGCCCTTCCATGTTTCGCCCCCCCTCCTATGCGATTTTTCTGTGAACTTGCTGCACGTGGAGTAATGGAGTTGTTGTATGCGTATAGTATAGTGCATGGATGGCGTTGTGTGACCATATATACGCTAGGTTCGCATATGTCGATTTCGAAACACCAGAGGCAAAAGCGATCGCGATTACGCTCTCCGAGGGTCAGCTCGACGGACGCAATCTACTCATCAAAGACGGTACGTCCTCCATCTCTTCTCCGTGTTTCTTAGACGAACCAACACTCAATGCATGGTGCAGGGGACGATTTCACCGGACGGCCCACCAAATCCAAGACGAATCCCGCCGAGGGGGCGGGCGGAGAGGAAGGCGAGAAACCGGTCAAAAACGTCCCGATAGCGGGTGGGAAGAGTCTGTCCAAGACGGCACAAAAGATATTGCATGCGCAGAAACAACCGCCTGCACCGACGCTGTTCCTGGGTAATCTCGGGTTCGAGACGACGGAGGAGTCGATCCGGGAGCTATTTCAAGCGCATCGGTATGGGGCTCACAAGGGAAAAGGGAATGGGACGGATGCCCATCCGGACGAGGGCGATGACGACGCGTCGAAATCAAAGGATGTGTGGATACGAAAGATTCGTATGGGCACGTTTGAAGACAGTGGTACTTGCAAAGGGTCAGCACCTCATCTCGTCCTCGTCTCGTTTCTCCAGACACCCACTGATGCAAACGGCGATGACACGACACACAGGTTCGCGTTTGTCGATTTTACCAGCGTTGAACATGCAACTGAGGTGCTCGTCAACCCTCGAAACCATCGCTTAAACGGACGCAACCTCGTAGTCGAGTACGCCTCTCCCGACGCCGTTCGCCGGGGCGGTGGTCTTCGAAATGCAAAAGGAGGCCGCGACCGTAAAAGTACCGATGGGGCAGCACAAAGAGGGTCCACGAGCGTGCCGTATAGCAAGCAACACCGTCCTCGGCATACCGAGCGAGCGAATGACGCAGATGGTCTAGACGGTGTGGAGACACGTGCGGAAAAAACGACGAAGACACCTCGTTCAGGTCGACCTGGTCGTGCTGGTCATGACGGGCCGCACATAAGACGTGCCAGGCCAGGTGCGGCCCTCGCGCAAGCTCAGCGCCAGACTGCGGCCATCTTACCTAGTCAAGGTCAAAAAATCGTGTTTTAGTGAAGAAGTAAGAAAACCAAGGAAAAGATGGTTGGTAGATCGAGAGTCCCTCGCATCGTACATACCCATGGTACTCGTACATACATACGCCCTGCATCGAAAAGTGTACACCTTCCGCTGTCTTTCCGACTGACAGGTTATTCCTCTTCTTCGTCATCGTCGTCGTCGACCATGCCGACTTCGAACTCGCAGCAGACGTCCCATCTCGAGCCCGGTGCAGCAGCGGAAACGTACTTGACGAACCGCAGCACACCCTCATCGCGTAAAACGAGGAGCAAGCAGTTAAAGTGCGGTGACCAATTCAACAAAGTGCCATCCTCGTCCTCGTCGTATTCGTCCGTGTCCTCATCGAAGTTGTTCGAAGCGGATGCGCTGCTCGACGTGGGTCGATCCTGCGTTTGTGATTTTTTGCTTGACCCGGAACGGTACACTGCCGGGTCGTCGTCTTCGTTGTGTGAGGACATGTAGCACTGACAGCGGAAGAATATGATTCATATATCGAGAAGCAAAAAGGAGTAGGCATACCTCCCAGCCTCCCCACTCTCCAGCAGGCCACCCTGCGGGCTGGTCCCCGTCCCCGTCTCTGTCTTCGATCTCGCTCCCTTTTGCCTTTGCCTTGCCATGACGGATTCCATTTTCGATCTCAGCCTGCCTTGGCTGCACCTGCGGAGTGAGCCCGAGCACGATATCGAGCCGCGACTCGCCCTCGTAGCTTGTGGCAAGTGTGTAGTCCAACGCGGGCCTAAACCGCCTCGCTTCGATCGCACAGCTCAGTGGGATCAGCTTGGTCACGATGGTCAACCACGCGCGGAACGCCGCGCTCGGGAAAAATGTATCCTGCAGCTCGCGCATGATGTGTTCTGCTCGCGCGCGTGCTGTCGTGGGCGATGACGATGCGTCCCCGTCGTCTTGTTCCTGCGCGAGCGTGCAATATCGCCATTTGTGCGGGGGTCCTTTGACGGTCCATGGGGAGGTCGCCGAGGAATGAACTACCCCAAGTGCGTGGCTCGGTATTTTACTCCCACGCGACGTTCCGTCCAGCCCGTCGGCTACGTCTGCCTCGCGTAGCCCCTCGTCTATGGCGGCTGCGAGTTCATCCGCGAGAAAGCTTTGCAACTGTAGATGGGACTCGTCCACAAATTTGGCCATGATGGTCTTCAGCGTGCGAAGTTGTAGGTACGCTGGGTTAAGGTAGTTGGCAAGGAAGGACGTGTATGCAGACGACAGAGGGATATCCGGATGAGGCGGCTCGGCATCGTCGGAGACATCGTCATATTGTGTGAACATGCCAGCACACGTATTCGGGTTCGAACTAGACGTCTGTGGGGAAAGGTGTGCACGTTTGCATGCAATGGCATGTAGAAGAAAGAGACGTACGAGTTGCTCACGCGAACTTGCGCTTTCTTGCACGGCGGTCGTCTCAACAGCATACTCCTCCTCACCAGGCTGCGCAACGTGGAACCAACCGCTGATGCTTAGTCGGGCGTGCCCCTCTTCGCCCACGACAACCTCCTCCACCGAATGGAAACTCTTCCCTGGCTGCACCTCGAAGAAGACGAACTGGTTCCAGCTGGGAGGGATCGCCTTGACGGGTGCGATATCTGGTTCGAGGACGTCCCCGCTCTCACAGACGGGGTAGAGTTCGAGCGCGCCACCGTACTCGGTGCGCCATGGTTTGCCATAGGGGAGGGGCATGTAAAGGATGTACGATACCCGACGCGTGCCGATTACGTCGTCGTGGTTGAGAAGGTGGCAGCCACGGGTGTAGGAATTGACGGACATGTCTTGGGTCGTGCCCGAGAGCGGACCACAGCCTGTGATGGCCTGAAGAAAGGCGCGGAAACGGGGGGAGTAGAGGGCATCACGAAGGGCGAGGAGGCTCGGGAAGAGCGCGCGTTGTTCGTCGGAGAGGTAAGAAAGGGAGGCGAGATCGCCCGTCTGGTTTACCTAGCGCGAGCGGGTGAGGATGCACGCGGTCGTGTTATCGTTGACTCGTCCGTACCTTGTAAATGTCCGTCTCCTTCTCCGTAAAGCTGAGGTGTTCAATACACTCGTCTTTGACGCTCCGCAAAAGATCGTCTTGGAAGAGCGCGTCGACGACGGCGTGCTTGAATGGTGTGCTGTCTGCGTAGCCGGTGCGTAGCTGCTCGACGTTTGGCGAATCGAAGAGACCGGTAGCGAAATGCGCCACGACGTCCGCGTCTGCGTTGACATCTGGGTGGCTCATTTTGGGCCTTTTGTGGTGAGCTTCGTCGACGGTGGGCGACGACGAGCGTGGGCGGACTTGCACCATCTTTTTATTCCTTCCTTGCTTTGTTCTCTTCTATTTCCTTGTCTTGGTCGCTGAAAGTGGCGAGGTGAGGGTGAGGTGATGGCGCGGTTGATCTTCAAGGTTCCTCGTTGCCCACGATGACGACGCTGGCCAACGATGCAGCTAGGCCAAACATCATCCTTCGCAACCACAAGCTCTACCATACACTACACCGTGGAGGTGCCATACAACCTCGACGCGAACCAACCAAGCGGTCAATCTGCCGAAAGGTCGACGTCGCAGCCTAAGCAGTGCCGAGAAGTAGAATCCATGTCAGTCATCCTGTTCACCCAGGTTCGAGTGGTCGACATGGCTAATCTTTTCGCTGACTTTCGGTCTGTGGCTATGGTCGCGTACCCAATTTTTTTCTTGAGCTGCAGTGCGACCATACCGTTCATGTCGAATCAAAGTTTTAGGATAGCCGTGTCCTTCATTGTCCTGGGTTTCCTGGTTCAAGACACCCGCTTTTCATTATCCTGTTGTCCCCTGAAGTGACACCCATCGACCCATGCACACACGTCTTACCAGACCCGGCGCACGTTGTATATTTGTATTCCAACCACGGACGTTGGGATCGTCAATCCAAGGAAGACCACTCCATCCCATCTGGCTGATCGCCTCGTATGATCGTCGAGGGATTCACATCAAGAGATGCGTCCGAGACGATCTAACCCCTGATGCCTGGAGTCGTCTGATCCGAACACCGTCAGAAAAGGACGACACAGGCTTGTCGTAACACTCAGGGTTGGCCCGGGCGCTCGTCATGTTCACGGGGGGGGACAAATTACATCACTACTTGCTTGCACATGGATCTATTTCGTCGCACTCAGTCGACGTGCGAGGTGTAATCACGGCCGGAGTGGGGTTTGGCTCGAATGCTTTTCGGTTTCTATCATCAACTATGGGTCACGCTCGTCATCCTTGTCCCTTGCGCGGTCGCTCCTCCATCCGAGTCCGCGGTGTAGCAAGATCTGATATCCAACTCGAGTATACGGGCGACACCGTTTTATTCTCGGCGGAGATCGTGCGCCCATGGGCCATGACTGGTGACCCCAAGACTACAGTTGGGTCCAGGACTGCGATAAAGCTTAGTGTTTAGCAAAGGACGCGTCTTCCTTCCAGGTGGACGACGATCAACCATTTGCCATTTCTGCAGCAGAGCCTGGGATTGCTCGGAGGTACTCCAATTCCGAACTAAACGAACGACCCGCTTTCACCCCCGGACACACGCCATGCCCAGCCAAGCCAACTCATCGTGGCGCGCTTGAAGTTGAACGAATCAGATTCCAGCGATTCTGGTTCAGTATCCATCTCTGACATTTGCGATCGCCTCACTGCCGATAGCGAAAAGGCACGCTTTTCACACAAATCTGACAACATGATGGGTCAGAGCCGACGTACGACACACATAAACCTGTACATATAGCCTAACACTCGATTGGGCAAACAAAAGGCGTACATAATACGATTTCTCATGCAGTCATGTGCGATGGCAGTCCAGTGCTGCCTAATGCTGACTTACTGTAGCATCGCCCGACTCGGCAGGCCGCGTATACAGGAAGGTCACGGAGTACTTCAGTCAGCAGCCAGAGTCACTGGGACACTCCATTGCGCGCTACTGACTAACGAAGACGCAAGGTACGACTGCCCAACCTGTGCCGGGTCCCACCCTCCTTCTCATCCTTCTCAAGGTCATCTGGTCCGACGAATTCCAGGGCCACCGCGTACGTCTCAGAGTCAAGTCTAATAGCCGCCCAAACGCAAACGCAAAAACGATGAGTCATCCCCTCTGAGCCTGGACCAAAAAAACGACGTTAAAGTGACCGTGACGCCACACTTCGCTTCCGAATGAATGCACATATGTAATCTGAACATGAAACCGCTAAGCACAGATGTGACGGCCAAATTCACAGGTCAGCAGTTGTCAGTTGCCATCCCCTTTCCATCATGCGACCGTTGCTGACTGAGCACGTCCGATGCCAATGCCGTGACTGTGGCTGGTATGACCAAAGAGCATTCATACTCGATGTACGGCACAGGGAGCGACGCACGCTTGAACACAAGTTGGACTATGCAATACATGTGGAACCCATCTAGCCGATAAGAATGGAGAGCAAAAGCTGGCACTGCCATCGTGGCTCGTCTTGACCTCGTGTAAGCGGCCCCGGTCTCTAAAGTTACTCCATCCGGCGTGCGGCATGAAAGGTCGTGTGACACGACGTGGGCTTAGGGCGCGTTTGGAATATTCCGTTACAAAGGCCTGCATCTTTCTGGATTGCCCCGTCGTCGACTGGTCGTCTCAATGCGTTGCGCTGATTGGTGAAGCGCCGTGAGGTCGTACCCCGACGCGCCCTCATCTCCTTGCGATTCCGTCCATTCCTAAAAATATAGTAGCTCTGTATTCAAATCTGCCCTATTATTCTTTTATTACTTAGCTGGAACAAAACGGTAACCAAAGTGGGGAAGCAAATTGTCGGACCACACTAGATACAAAAGACGAGTGAAACGTGCGCAAAAGACGGTGATTATTATACATACGATGTGAGGTTGGGCAGCCGTGACGACAAACAATTACATGGTCATGAACTAAACATCCACCTGAACGCTTTTCGCATCCCGGAAACAAAAGACCGGAACGGGTGAGAGCCATCAACAGCTTTCGTCACCAAGGTGGATGGGTCCGACGGAAGACGAAGTCCGCAGCAGGTGTTCATTTCTGCCATCGTACGACGACGTGCGGCGCAGTGCGTGGTATGGCAACGGGACACGGCTTATCCAAGCCTCCATCGCCGTCGCCCGCAACTGATGGGCCATCTGTGGAGAGACCTGTGCTAATGGCACGGGTGCGTAGATAGGGGACTGCGCGTATGCCTCGTTGTCGGGTGTGCGCTTCTCGTCCTCATCCATGGACGGGTGCGGGAGGAGAAATATACGCTCGAGGGGTGTCAAGTTGTCGTCGTCGTGCGACCACGACGCATCGCAGCGGTGTCCCGATACGAGGTGAGCGTAGAAACGGGAGAGCGCAAAGATGAAATGTATCTAGAGGCGATGACGATGATTCATCTCGGTGGATGTATACATGAGGTGGTACGTACGCGGACAACCGTTCGGAGAAGGAACACAGCCATGAAGGCCATGAGACCACGTTCAAACCACTGCTCGCAGTTTTCGAGGGTGAAGCCGAGGTCGATGACATCCCTGAGGAGGTCTGGCTGTCTGGCTACTTGCTCGCAGACCTGGGCACGCGTGGCGGGGTCCACCGCTGCGGAGGACGCCAGCACAGCGAAGAGGGTGCAAAACGCAAAGTCACCGATGACATAGTTGCGGTAGATGCGCACGAACGAGGGTATGCACTGGGGAAGGTGTCACGAGGACAGGCGTGGAGGGAAAAGGAAACGTGCCTTGGTGATACCCATGAGGCCGAACACGCAGATGGCGGAAGCGGCCGCAAAGTAGGCGGAGAAGAGGCCGCAGATGAGCCTCGCGCCGTCTCTCGAGAGCGAGAAGCTGAGACCCTCCCACTCGCTTCCAGGTTCCCATGCGAGGGATCTCCAGACGGCGACGAGGTAGGCAGCGAGCGCGACGTTCGAAACGGCGCCGATGAAGGCAGTCGCGAGGGAGGCAGACCTGTCGAGGGGGGAATACTTCATTGGAGATGGAGGACAACTTGAAGAGGGGGTCACAAAGATCGATAATTAATATTCTGACCGAGATTGACTAAGCAACATTTGTTCAACCCCTTTATCACGTCAGTCCCCATATCCCGGCCCGTCGTACGCCGTCGACCAACGCGTCTACGTTCCCAAGCAGCGTGCCCAACATCGCCTTCTTTTCTTCCGTCGTACGCACACCTTCTTGGCGCCGTTCCCACTCCGCATCCGACGTCGAAAACTCCTCGGATGGGCACACCCGCGACCCCTGCACCTTTTTAGGACTCTGCGGCTCGTAATCGACATCCTTCCGGAGCATCATCATCGATCGCGTTGAAATCGCTCTTGGCGTCTTTTTGCCCCCATGGGGTGGCGAATTGGACGGCGTGTGGAGTTCGCGCACATTCCCAGGGGTCGAGTACGACTTTTTCACTGGTGACGGCGTGCGGATGCTCTGCACGCTGCTCTGGCTCGAGTGCGATGCCACAGAAAAGGCAGACTTGGACGACGACGACGACGAGCTAGACGAACCAAGTGACGAGTACGATGTGCCCGACGCCGGCCTAAATATCTTGTGTCCCGCTGGTCGTGTTTGCGCGTACACCTGAGTTGTCACCGGTGTACTGGGCGTCGACTGCGATCCGGGCAACGATCCGCCACTCGCGCCGTGCGTTGTCTCGTCCATCAAGTAGAAATACAGGAACTCGAGGCACTTCATCCTGGCATCCACATGAGCGTCTTTCCGTCTATTGAATGCAATCCCTCACCTCACTTCTCGTGGCGTTCCTGCTCTTTTTAGTAACTTTACGACAGCCTGCACGCCATTCACATCTTCAAACGTGCGCAGTGCAGCTGAAGAGTCAACAAGCACGCAAAGCAACGTGTCCAGTATAGCAGACGAAAGGTGCACGGTCGGCGGCGCCTTGTCCGGGGACACTTGCCCAATCGAGCTGTCAATGGACGTCGGTGTGATCATGTTCGTATGCCGCGAAATCGTCAATAGCGCTACCAGAATCTACGCCCCGACTCAACACAAGGGCAAACATCCATCGTGGCACCTTACCTCTAGAGCGTACCGGCGACCAAGGTATATTTTGCTGGCCGAGTGGTGCAAGGCGATACCCTGTATCACCGAGAGCAATTGATACAGTTGAGAGCAAATCACGTCGAGTTCTGCCTCTCGGTCTTCTGCATCGCATGTCAACATCAGGAATGATCGCAGACCGAGCAGACCTACTATCATTCGAGGTCTTGCCAGCCAACTCCTCCACACGTGACGCTGCCATCTGTACCCAAGAAAATGTTCTCGAGGGAACTGGGCTATCGCGTTCAACATGAAATCATAGTCTGCGACTGCTCTCTTACTGTTGCATTCAAACGTATCCTGAAGCTCGAGAAAGTGACGCATGGTGTCATCTTCGACGTCAGGCGCACATGCCAGCGCAAGCTGTTGCTCTAATACAGTAAGCGCCCGTGATCGACGCTTGGACGACGCGCTTGGCGAGCTGATCTGGTGAGCTAACGTCTCAGTGCGTCAATCTCAGTGCAGGGACGATTAGGGCACGCACGTCGTCGAGGGCATCCTGGATGGTGTCCTTCATGGATATCGTGAGTGATGGAATCAAACCCGCGCAAGATCCCAAAATAAGACCGCGTTGCGTCCACGTGATCATATGACCCGGAAATGCGGGACAACGTCAAGCTCACATCGCCATGGTACTTCCCAGCGCGTTCTCCAATTACCACCATCATGGCACCCATCAAAACCGTACGTTTTCTTGAATTCGTCGCGTATTCATGACCGTATTCACAAACCACTGCAGCAATGGACACGCCTCATCCGCTTTGTCGCCGCAGAAACGCTCCAGGTACACATCGGCCAGCCCGTCGACCCCAAGCTTGACGGCAAGTCGTTCTTGTCTCCTGCCTCGTCCTACTCACGTCCACCCAGTCGGTCTCGCCGCGTGGAACAAGCAGACTATCAAAGCTTACGAAATTGTTGGCTCGGCGCTCGACCCCGCCGCGCAGGTCACCAACACGGTGTTCACCGTCAAGGAACTCCTTGCGCCGCTCTCGCGGGAGGAACTCAAGATCGTTCGGTGTCTGGGTCTCAACTATTCTGACCATGCCGTGCGAACTTTCTTGTTCCTTGTTTCCCCACTCACACGTCGGACAGGCGGAAGCCAAGATGGCAATGCCTGCGTGAGTATATTCGTTTACCGTTCATGGGCTAATGGCAGGGAGGATAACCCTCGTATGTTTACTCCAGTGCCCCAATCCTGTTCTATAAACCCCTTTCATCCATGATCGGACCCAATGCGCCGATCTACGTCCCCAAAGTCGCCCAGCCCGTGGATGTTCATCTCTCCGACTACGAAGTGGAGCTGACCATCGTCATCGGAAAAACGGCCAAGAACGTCTCCGAGGCCGATGCGCTCGATTATGTTCTCGGGTATACTGCCGCAAACGACGTGCGTGTCCTGTGACCCAAAGTGTCGTCGTTTGCTAATGACCTGGTTTGCTGCGGTAGGTTTCATTCCGCAAGCACCAGCTGACAACGTCGCAGTGGGGCTTTTCCAAGGGGTTTGGTGAGTTGGTCGCTTTAACACTCGTTCATGTGTTTATTCCTCTCCTTCCAGATAACACCACCCCCCTCGGGCCCTGCCTCGTCTCCAACAACGCGGTTCCTGATCCACAGGTCCTCCCCCTCACATGCACCCTCAACGGCAAGACCCTCCAGAACGGCAGCACAAAGTGTGTCCCCCGTCCCATACTCACGTACTCACTCACTTCGTCAACCCCTCCCCGCCAACAGAGATCAAATCTTCAACGTCCGCCAGACGATCGCTTTCCTCTCCCAAGCGACCACGCTTGAACCAGGCTCTGTCATCCTCACCGGAACACCAGCCGGCGTTGGGTTCGCGCGCAAGCCCGCCGTCGTGCTCCGGCACGGCGACGACTGTCGCGTGTGGATCGGGCATGGAATTGGAACGCTCGTGAATCCTGTTGTGGAGGAGGGAAAGCATCCTGGGGTGGGGGCTAGGCTGTAGACGGCCGTCGGTGATGGCTTGTCCGTCCTTGGTGATCTACGTTGTGTATTACAGTCGAATGCAAGAAGAAAAACAAGTGCCTGAAAGTGCAGACGATGATAGTGGTTACAACGTGTATGGAAGTCTGCGACCCCACTGACTTAAAGCCCGCCAAACGTGATCAACTTTTGGTTCAGGTACTCTTCGATCCCATGTCCCCCCTCTCGTCCTATGAAACCCATCACGTTAACCCCGCCAACAAATAAAACTATCCATCACTCACCGAATCCGCTCTGCTTGACACCCCCAAACGGTATATTCGCCTGGCTGATCAAGCCCGTGTTGGTACCCACCATCCCCACCTCGAGCGCCTCCGCGACCCTCCACACCCGCCCGACATCCCGACTAAAGAAATACCCTGCCAGCCCGACATCCGCCTCGTTCGCCATCGCGATCACCTCTTCCTCCGTATCGAACTTGATCAGCGCCGCGATGGGCCCAAACGTCTCTTCGCGCGTGAGCAGCGCGTCGCGCGGGACGTCGGCGAGGATGGTCGGCGAGTAGAAGGAGCCCGTGCCTGCGATGCGGTGGCCTCCGACGAGGACGCTCGCGCCATGCGAGAGGGCGTCGTCGACGTGGCGCGCGACTTTGGAGACGGCGCGGTCGTGAATGAGCGGGCCGTGTGTCCTGCGTGAGGTGTCGTTAACGGCTGAGCCACCAGTGAGCGGGATAGACGTACGTCGTTTCGTCGAGTCCGTTCCCAACTTTGAATGTAGCCACTTTTTCGGCGAGCCGAGAGGCAAAGTCTGCGTAGACGGACGACTGGACGTAGATACGGTTGGCGCAGACGCACGTCTGTCCCGATGCACGGAATTTGCATGCAATAGCACCTAGACAGAACTGCATGAACCACCAGAGACCCGAACTCTACGAAAGATGTGGAAGTTACCTTCAACTGCCTTTTCAATATCAGCATCGTCAAAGACAATGAATGGAGAGTTTCCACCCGCTTCTATGGACATCCTTTCCAACGGATTGACGTAAGCCTATGCGAACGAAAAGAAATGGGGTACGAGAAAGGCGCACTTTTTCAGTGTCGAAGCGGACATGCTATACAACGACCTGGCAACGGGCGTCGAGCCCGTAAACGAAACCTTTCGGACCACCTTGCTTTCGCACATTTCACGACCGACTTCTTGAACGTTCTTTTGGGTCGTGACCATGTTGATCACGCCGTCTGGTACGCCCGCACGTCGGGAGAGCTACGGAATGGCCATTTTATGATCATATACAACAAGGGTTGAAACATGTACTCACTTCGGCCAGCGCGAGAGCAGAGAATGGGGTCTCAGGTGGTGGCTTGATGACCGCCGTGCAGCCTGCGGCGAGTGCTGCGCCAAGCTTCCGGGTAATCATCGCCGACGGAAAGTTCCACGGTGTAAGGATCGACCTGCCACGACAATAGAGCATCTCCGGTATCCAATGATTGGACAACACCTACACGACACCTACCAACCGAGCAATGAGACGGGAACCGGGGTCAACAACACCTTGGGCTCACCAATGGGTTGCTTGATCACGATGTTCCGCAAACTGGAAATTGAAGATGGCATTTGTTCTGTGAAATAAGTCACATACATGCTCGAGTTTACCCAACTCTAAAAATCTTACCACCGTATGTGCGAACGGCCTCCTCCGCTGTGGGAGAGGAAATTCATTCCTCGTGTCTTGTCTCGTGGGGCAAACAGAAGTGCTCACCAAACCACTGGGATCGACCGTTAGCTCAGGCGTGACCTGCATATATGCTATGCTACTTACTTCCAAGAAAGATGCACTGTACGTGTTCTCGCCCTACAAAACCGTGAGACACGTGTACGAGACAGTAACAACCTGGCGCACCTTGGCTTCTGGCAGCGTCTTTCCGTTCTCCAATGTCTGCGCCACGTCAAAACATCAATCATGACCACATGCGACACGACGCACGATAATGCGAGCCAAGTCGTCGTGGTGTTCTTGCATCAGCCCAAAGAACTTCAGGAGGATGTCATGTCGATGCTAAGGACACGAAGAAAGGATTTAGTCAACGCATTCCGTTCCGTAGAGGAAGCCCGACCTTGGCTGTTGTCTTTCCCCACGTCCGAAATGCCTTTGCGGCTGCAACGATGGCGGTTTTGGTCTCCTCGAGCCCCATCTCAGGAACCGTGCCCAGTTCTTCCTCGGTCGCAGGGTCTAATCACAACGAGAACAAGAACCACGTATGAGCCCGAGATTAGGAAATGAAACAAAGAGTAGTACGCACTCGTCACGACGATGGTCTCGCCCCCTATCGCGTCGACCCATTTCCCGTCAATGTATGCTTGCGTCTTGATCAGCGTTGGGTCTTTAAGTCCCCACTGGGAGCAGCAAACGACCGTGTGAGCAAACCGAATCCCAAAACTTGAACAGGACATACGACACTGGCGTTGGCCGTGCTTGCCATTCTATACCACGTCGACCTCGGGTGGTAGCGGGTCGCAATCGAGTGTGCCCTCGGTGCAACGGCGCTGAACGATATGGAGGAGGGCAAGCGTCGGAACGGTGTCATTTCAGTCCAACGACGACCAGGTCGCAGTAAATATAGGGAGTGGTCAGCTGAGTAGTCCTGGGAAGTCTGACGCTGATCATCTGGGTAGGGCCTAAGTATAGCCGGCAAGCCACTGCAACACCCTTGCTCTAATCAAAATATGGTAAACTAGCTTAACGTTTCCTTCCCTTGGCTCCGCTCTTGCTTTCTTCTGCTTGGTCTAAAAAGCCACCTATCTCGAGCGCATTGCGTGCCGCATGATTGATATGTTTGAACCTATCAGGTCCGAGATGAATCCCTCCAAACCACCTCGTCACGACGACGAGCACGTTGTTGATGTCCTGGTTGTAACAAGAGGTTCAGCTCGCATCAGCCTGTGCCGACAAAGATCGCACGCCAACCACTCCAACCACTTACCAGAATGGACAATAAATGTGCAAGTCGACTTCCTGCGGCGGTCTCCCCGTCGTCGTCATTGTCTTGTGTTGTTCCCACTTAGCTTAATCGTCTACGTGGCACGTCGGGATGGGTAACCTACCTTGATGGAGCACGTTTCCTATCTGACAACGCCAGGCATTGATGATGGGATGCGTTGCGCGCGCAATGTGTCGATCAGACATCAAATGGTTCAATATCAGAGGAACCTAGAATGATCCTCGACCATCAGCCATATCAAAACCAAAAAACAGCCAGCGCCAACAAAAATCGGCGCACGACAACCTGCGAGGGATGCGATATCTGACATGCCCGCCCCACGAACACGCTCTTCCGATCCACGATCGGCTCAGCTTCGATGAGCTTGATCCCCTCTGGTAACGTTACATTCTGGAGAGTCGGTGTCGGTCGCGATGTCATCCCCAACCCTTCCCTGTCATCTTTCGTTGACTCCGATGATTCTGGTAGTGCTGAATCACGCCCGGAAGCATCCCCTCGAATGAGCTCCCCGACTTTCTCTTTGTTGAGTTTGTCTTCGTACCATGCTTCGCACCGTTCGAGCACGTTCTGAAGTCCGTCAAAGACGCAAACAGTATCGGGGGACCATTCGACGCCGGATAAGGATATAAAAGTACGAAGGATCGATCCAAACAAAGCCGAGTCGACACCAAAGGCCCCGATGTATCGCGAGAGGAGCTGCAGTTGTGGCGGGCTTTCGGCTGGGTATGAAGGAAGTAGAGAAACGAGAATGCGGATGGATATGTCTTCGTGGGATGGAAGACTAGCACGGTGGTAGCGGGAAGGCATCAGCAGAAATGATTTAATATAGTCAATGAAGGGGGAAGAAGGGAAAAAGAAAACGACTTATGCACTTTAGTGAAACCACATAGCGAATTGTGTCCGCTCCGTTGCTTGGAGAGTTTCGATCTGCAGTTTGCTCGGGACTCCCTACTCTCGAGCCATGCCAGAGCTGAATCGCGGCATCGCCATAGATAGATTGCAGCACTGCCAGAAAAGTCACACACAGGTTCAGAGAACTCTTGTGCAGATCAGAGACAGGAATCGGGTACTCACCACAAATTTCTGAGGTCACCTGCTCTCGGTCTGGCTGGGTCATCAATTGGGAAACAAAGCTCACAATCTCTGCATCCAATTCTGCAGCATTATCGTTTTGTTCAGTCATGGAGACTCGGGAACGAGAATGTCAACCATTGTCGAGGTCCCACGAGCCCTGATCTATACAGTTTTGGATACCACATTGCCATATGTGGCCATCAAATATTCTCAGGGGCTAATCAACCTATTTGGGACCAGCTAGACCCTAGCTAGCTACCATATTCATGATCCTTCTATTGGATAGGGAGTATTCAGTAAACTGGAAAACCAGACCTGTAGTCCCTAGTAAGTCACTAAGTAGACTACGGCAGAGGAAAGTGTCCATCTTTGGTCTTCCCTGTGGTGGCACAACGTATGTAGCTGACAATGTAGTGCAAGTGCCCGAGTCCTGCTGTGCTATGATACAAGCTGTGGTGGTATGGGCATGGGGCGCATAGCGCCTACCGGTCTCAAATGGAAGCCTGTGCCTGCTGGGCCGAGCAATCTGCGGGGTGGGCGGCCTGCCTCGTGCGCTAGGGACCCAAATGGAAGATGTGGGGCGTTAGTGACGTTGGTCGCCAACTAGGGAGTGGCGGGCGGGTGCGACGAGCGAGCTGGGGCAAGGTGAGACACTGACTCATCGAGGTGATGGGGAAGAGGAAGGAGAGTTGCATGCCGCTTACCTACGCTCGACCCCTGAGCGCTGCGGCTGTGCTCAGGACTGCCACAGAGCCATACATGTACTACTGATCAAGTAAGCATGTGGCTGTACTACCACATCTCGTACGAAATCCAACACCTTCTCTACAGAGCTTAAATGACGATCGTGTCATCTGACCAAGGTACGTCCGCATCAAAAATCTTGGACCACCCTCAGGGGGTGGTCTGGATCGTGGCGAGAACTGAGCGTTGACTACACGTGTGAGTTTTTCCGACATGGCGAGTACGGAACATGCATCATTGATCAGAGAGAATTTTCATAACCTGAGCTTCCGAGTCCAGGCGACATCTCCCAGTGACTGCAACAGAGGGGATCTGTGCAGCGCCAGCTCTGCTGTCACCCTCTGCGAGTCGTTGGGGTTTCTGGGCATTTTCAAACTTGAACTACCCTATTTTCCCTTGAATGTCGTCGTTCCGATCAACCTCACCTGAAACCCCCACCACCGTCAACCGTCAGTGTTGCTTCGTGCGAATACACTTGGATGGCGAGGGTCGGTGCTGCGCTGGCTAGTTCCAGCGCAGTCACCGCATGGGAACGGCGGAATCGCTTGTGGGAACCCGAAAGGGTCCTGGTACCTCGGACGGCCCATGGGAGCATACCCGTTTCGGGTCACTGCTGGCTTCATGCTGAGACTGAAGCCTCCTTCTCCCCACTCGCAATCTACGACACCCACCGTTCGTTGGGTCGCATGCCCATCACATCTTCTTGGTCACTGATTGGAGCACACCTCTTGTTCACTGCTATAGCCAACTTCCGCCTCCTTACCTGCCCCTGCACGTACTGTGCTGAGATTGGCCTACCCTATCGCACAGCCCTGATCCTCGGAGAGGGGCGTCTGACGGACGCAGCAAACAGGATCGACAGCCCAGGTTACCCTCCCTCGCTCACTAAGGACTACGAGGCTCGTGCTTCGCGCTCACAGCCTAGTTCCCCCGTCTGGCAGACAGTGACGGTGGTGGTGCCAGTTGGTAGGTCGGCTTTGTCCTGTCGAAGACTTGTTGATCTCCGCTCACCCTGTTTTCTGCCTGAGCAACAAGCATCGATAGATGGTTTGACAAAAGAAAAAAATAAACCCACCATATCTCTTGAGCCAATGCTCACTATTTTGTTGCGGAGGGTGTCATCAACTTCTGCTACGTCTCAGGCTGCCTCGATTTCATCTAAAAAACAGGTAGTCTTGGCCCTGCTGCCATTGTTGGAAAACGTCTGATTGAGTCACGTATGTCTTGTACTTTTGTGGCTCATTGGAGATGACATTTGTTGCCTTTGTGCAACTTTCGTACTCTGATATTCTCGCGTGATCTACTACCGAAATACGAGTCAGTTGCGTGGAAACTGTGGCCCCTCGCCGGGTCCTTGTTCTTCCTGCTGCAACCCATAGTACTACGTAGTACACCGTATGTCACACAAGACTGCATTATCAGGTAGTACCAGCACGCAGGAACAAAGGACCACGTGAATGTCACACCGAATGACAAGTCACCCTGGCCATCCCACAGTTTCTAGTATTGATGTGGGCACGCTCTGGCACTTATCGTTCGAGCCCACGCCCAAATTCTATGGGCGCAGCATATTATGCCGGCATAAAGAGTGCCAGAGCATCGCGTTTCATGCCCCTAGCAAGTCTCGTCAACCTCACCGTGCGCTCTGTTTCGACTGATCTAGTTAACCATCAAACTTCATTCGCGTCAGCCAAGTCGATCATGGCGGGTGTTGCCGATGTCATGAAACTTCGCGGGTATGTACATTCATCTCCGGATTGTCCTCGGATGATCTATGGATGGGTTCCAATTTAATGCCATGCGTCCCCGCGCAGCAAGTAGATCAGCATGAAACCTGTGATTCATAATCGGAGCAACGCTCTAGGGTCTTGGGCCACCGCGAGCGTTCGTCAACACCATTTTTTGTTCCGTGTGACCATGCGACAAGGTCGCCAAGCTCTTCAGGTAAGTAGGTGTACCCCACCTCTATCAGCCGTTCTGTCTCCGCGGTATCGGAAACAATATTTGTGACCCCTGACTTCCGAGCGTGCACAGCAACCCGATCAACTCGGCGATCACAGCTGAAGCCTCGCAAGCGGAGATATCCCTCGCAACATAACTGGCATTGTCAAAGTGCGCCTCCGTTGACAGGAGACTCGGAGGATCTTCGCTGCATGGTGAGATCGAATTATGCTTGCCCGAAAGAGTTCGCTACAAGTATTCAATGCTGCACTCACTGGATTGTCTAGCTTGGAAGTATTACCCTTGCGATAAGAACAGCTCGGGTTTTGAGAGGAAAGGGGCATCTCATCGGTTTGTACCTTATGTCGATTTTGCACACGGTGGGGTATCTTAACCCCCATTTGTGGAAACTCAGGGAAGCAAAATCTTCGTCTTCGATTCCTTTGTGGGACGATACGGTCGCTAATTCCGAAAAACGGGCTCCCACACACTGACGATTGACAATGTGATCACCATGCTGGTCGGTCAGGTACCTCTGTCCGTCGCGACATCCGCACCACCGCCCATGTTGTCATATCCGTTATTACAAATTCTTGCTCTCCCTCAGATGTTTCAGCCTACAGCAGAAAGGAATATGGTTCGCACCGAAAAACGTATAAAATCCCTCTCCTCAAACTGCTTTGACCATCACTCAATTCAATCCAGTCAGACAACGTACTCCTCACTCGCCATGTTCTCCAAAGCCATCGTCTCGACCACCCTCCTCGCTCTTGCTGCTGCGGTCGCTGCTACCATGCCTGCCAGCCAGTGCAACACTGCTAACCTGCAGTGCTGCAACAGCGTCACAGATACCGTCACCCCCGAAGAGACCATGTTGATAAACTCGCTGGGCATTCCCATCTCCAGCGTTGTCGTCCCGGTCGGTCTCACCTG
>JBBPLN010000190.1:0-34288 GCA_038089815.1 Sutorius eximius | reverse complement strand
ATACAAGCAGGAACCACAAATGGAGCAACAAAAAAAGGGAAAAAATGCAAAAGAGGACCAAGGTGCATGTGAGAAGAGAAGGGACGAAGTGGCACGTGAGATATCAGCACACCGATAAGGGAAGGAGGAAGGGAAAAAGGCTGATTGCTTCTAGATCCGTTGCCCAAGTGAGTGAAGATATACAATGGATGAAGATGAAGAGATCAAAAAACATGTGGAGCGTGCAAGCAACGCACGACCTCCGGGCACCCTACAAGACCGGGACGAGATCGGATCGCGTCGGTGACGCGAAGAAGCGTGCGGGATCGTAAGAGACGTAACGTGAGCAGTGAGTAATAGACCTGTCGATAACATTGCTTAGACAAAAGTCCTATGCTGGATTCGTAAGGTATGGGTTGGGCTGTGAAGAACCGATACTGTGACTGCGGAAAGACAGTCAGCGGTGCAATGAGATTCGACAGCGCAGTCGCGTCTTACCGATAGATTTGGCTCAGAGAAAGACAATAGAAAATGCTACAAAAGTTTAGACTGCTTTAGATGTCTTCGCACGACCATGTCCCGTACTGCCGTCGAGTAAGTAGGCACTTGGCTCCCATGAATGAGAAAATAGCTTACCGCTTGCGAGGATGCCGGCAGTCGTCGTGGTGTCCTATCAGGATTGAATCAGCGTGGTGCCATTTGTCGTTAGGGGGAATTCCTACCGTGACAGAAGTACAGAACCCGTAAAATTTCCGAGGTGACGGCGAGTACTCACGATGGATGGCGCTGAACTTGCTTCTAAAGTCTGAAGGTGCCGGTCAGTCACGTCCGTGAAAGATGCAGCGAGACAAACATTTTGACGCAGTCTCGATATCGTTCGAGCGATCACCATAGCTACGAACGTATTTGGATAACCGGATACCCGAGTTGAGCTTGGTTTCCAGGATATCGCACTTGTTTAGGAAAAGGACCAGATCAACGTTGGCAAGCAGCTTGTTCGAACAAACGGCCTTCCATAGCAAGACGCTGTCCTCCTGGAAGCCATTGAGAATCACACGCATCCACGTGTTGCGAAGAGAGGCGCTCACCAATCTGTTCACGCTTCGGTCTTCGGCAAGAACTTGGTCGAATCCAGATATTGGAGCAAGGAAGATGATAGCATCGACTAGGATGGCATCGTCGGAAGGGCACGGACGGTGTTCGGGTAAAGACATACCATCGTCAAAAAACGGCACCCATGTTGCTGAGAGAGACTATGAGTGAGTGCGTCAAGCCGAGATAGAAATGCCCTACCTCTCTGGAGCAAAAAGGGTTCTTTAGCCAGAAGTCTCTCAAGGATCGCGGCAAACACACCTGCGACCGAGAACCTCCGACGTCGACTATTCTCCACTCGGTACCCTGTTCACGACCGGCGGCTGCCTCCATTTCACATCTGTATTCCGAGACACCGACGGTCTTGAGACGAGCTCGCAAAACGTCGTCTATTGGAACGCAATGAGATCGTTGAAAAGCAGCTCGCGTGCCAGGCTTACCATCGGAAGGAATATAATCGAGCGCCGCGACACGATCCACGTCATTCAAGAAACTAGAAACGATTAACAAACCCTCGTGGCAGCAAGTAAACGTGGACGTTACAATCCTGGAAGTTCTTCCAGTCTTATCTTTCGCCGCCGAAGAACCTCTCGCACGACCTTGTTGTTCCACAGTGCCATTATGTCATCACAACAGGTATGAAGGACTTGCTGCGCCTCGTCTTGCGTGGTCATACCGGTATCTCCCAACGAGGTCGGCCGACCTTCTCTGCGGGAACTTTTGGCGAGAGCGCCTTTCCAGGTGGCGCCCGGCCGAACAAAGACTTCTTGTGTCCGCCAGGCCCGCTCTGCACTGGGACTGCGGCGTGACGGGTATGGGGCGAAGCCGACGCCTCCGACAAAGGAGGCCACGTCTGTCTCGGTTGGCGGGACGAGCTTCGCGATGAGCAGTGCCTCGATGTGTCGCAGGGGTGTGAGACGCATCCGGAGCATGTCAATTTCGTGGGGTATATGTGGGGTATCGTCATCGCTGTCCTCGCCTCCACTGTCCACAGGCGGAAGCCGTACGTTCGAAAGAGCGTCCATGATAGTCCGGACCGAGCGAACGACGTTGAGCTGGATGACGCTGCGCCATAGAATCCGCTCCTCGCGGAACGCAGAGGGTGTGTACAGCCTCTGGAAATCTGCGGGAAAAGGGTGAGAGTGAACCGAGGTAGGTTTGGTGCGACTGACGTCTGAGGGTGGTCGATTTGCCTGGGAAATCAAGGGTCATCGGTTAGAGCGGTTCGAGGAGGTGGAAAGGGTGAAGACGTACCTGACTCGCTTTGGCCCAGAAGGAGGAGCCTGACGACGCTCTTCTTCCTTTGCTGCTGTCGTTCTGCCTTGATAGACTCGTCGATCTGATAGCTTATTCTTCGTGCCTCGGCCTCCTGGGCGAGCCGGATGACGCGGTCTTCCTCGGTTTCGTCCGGGGGTGGTCTGAGGAGTTCGTCTAGGGGGTCGTAGTCCAGCTGTGGCTTGTTTCCTGAGGGCATGGTGGTGGTAGGACAAGAGGGGAGAGGGTCCGGCAGCAATGTAGTGAAAGGGTCAGGCACGCCAATTTAAGTGATACGCCGCGTTGGGCCCAACTTGCCAAGGAGGTCGTTTAGAAAAAAAAAAAAAAAAAAAAAAAACTGGTTTCGAGGGTATTCTAATCACATCCGAGGGACGTGTAAATTTCGCTACCAACCAACCCTTCTCTGGTCCGTGTCGTGTGTACTTTGCGTACCCAAACGCCACCCCAAAACCGAGACGTGACTTGGCTTGTGCCTGAGGTGGAGGTGGAACGATCAAGGCACGCTTACCTCGTGGGGCAATTTTTGGAAACAAGGACGCGGTGTGGATTTCTTCCGCCCTCTTCGCGTCCTCGGAGAGATGCCTCTTCCTTCCTACGGCACCGTCTACGAGAAGATGGCGTCGCATCCGAGCCCGTACGCTTCCCGTTCGGATGGCGCGTGACCGAGCACCGTCAATATTGCGCTGGCGTGGGTTCCCCCTGTGGCCATTGCCATTCCGAGCTGTCTGTCTCGACCTGCCACATCTCGGCCATCTCCAGTTCAACAGACTTGGCGCCGCATGTCATGTGCTATAACGGCGTGCATGATGTGTCGTGGGGCTCGCCATCACTGATATCAATGTCATCCTTGGTATCAGACCTCGACCCGATTTCGTGCACGTGTACATGAACAGTCTCAGAGAACATAACATTCCCGCGAGGATTCTCTGCGCGACGGTGGCGGAAGCGCATACCCATCTCCGTACCCCTCGGTCGTGGGTAGTCGAGTCGAGGCGTGGAATGGGGATCAGCAGGAACGGACGCATGATGGCGTGCCTGCCGCGTCAACTCGTCTTTCCGTCGTATGTTTTTGGATCAGGGCGCTGGGTTGGCACCACCCTGTAACAGCAACGCTCACCACCGTTCCTGGTGCTATTCCGGTGCGTCCTCGTTGGGTACCCGCGGTCATCAAACCAACCTGTCACATGCAGTGTCCGGGGGTCGCTCGTACGAGTCAGCATCGGGCCAAGCTCACACAAGACTTTCTCAAGTTCGTGCGTCGCCGCCGCCGTGGTATAAAAATTCTACACACTCCCCGACCGATCTTTTGAAATCTATTCTTGCTGCCATGTCGGAATCGGACATTGATCAGGGCTCTTCGAGCTCACCTTCTACGTGTTCCACCTCGTTACCATCAACGCCTCCTAATCTGCACCAAAATACCATCGATCCTTCTGCGCGATGGCTCGTCCAAAAGTTTGGAGGTACCAGCGTTGGAAAGTTTGCTGTCCAGATCGCAAAGGAGATCGTCTCGTGAGTCTATCCATCATGCATGCCGTCCCTAGGATGACCCGATCCTCTGTCGTAGGAATTACATCGATCAACACAAGGTCGCCATCGTCTGCTCTGCACGTTCAGGATCTATCAAGGCACTCGGAACGACAAACCTGCTGCTCAAAGCCGCCTCCGAGGCGAAACAACGACCATTGAGCAAGGCGCGCTCTAGATCCGGAACGATGACCCCCGCAACCAATGGTATCTTTGGGCGACCCGAGAGCGCCTCGCCGCGAACACGCAGCTCGTCCCCGACTTCCTTCCCCTTTTCGCTCACGCCGCTAAGCGACCCCCAATCGGGGCAAAACGTGCCCGAGTTCAGCGCCACCGTCGAGCTTATACGTTCCGAACATTTGGTAGCTGCCAAAGCATCCATCGAGACACCCAAAATTCTACAAGAAATCGAGGCAGAGATACAGCGCGACTGCGACTGGCTTCGTGCGTTCCTCTTTGCAGCGCAGGTGGGCTCATTCCCCTGATCTCACGGTTCGCATTCGTATATTTGGCTACATCACAGGTGATCGATGAAGTGTCCCCTCGGTCCCGAGATAGCATCATTGGTTTCGGCGAACGCCTAGCATGCAAGCTTATGACAGCCATCCTTCGAGATCAAGTAAGTTTTTCATGGCATCAGCGGTCAGGATTGGTCACATCGGCGAATTTATCTCGCAGGGCATAGATGCCGAATACGTTTCGCTCGAGGACATCGTGCCTATCTCTGATGACGGTGATCCCCATGCAGAGGGATCTCTAGATCAGTCCTTTTATGATAGCGTCGCTACCGCTGTCGGAGAACGCATAAAAGCGTGTGCACCGAGAGTGCCTGTCGTCACAGGTGCGTGTCGCCATCCTCCGTGTACGTCTCCCACCAACACCATACAGGTTTCTTTGGTCCCGTCCCGGGGTCATTGCTGCGTCAGGTCGGCAGGGGTTACACCGACCTTCTAGCAGCGCTTCTCGCCGTCGGCCTGGATGCCTCCGAGCTCCAGATATGGAAGGAAGTCGACGGCATATTCACCGCCGACCCGCGAAAAGTGCCCACGGCGCGTCTTATACCCATCATATGGCCCGACGAGGCCGCGGAACTCACGTACTATGGGAGCGAAGTCGTCCATCCGTTTACCATGGAGCAGGTCCGTGTACCGCGTCTTTTTCCGCCGACGCTCATCGTTACGATGTCTACCCCAGGCTATCCGACGGAAGATACCCATCAGGATAAAGAACGTAGAGAACCCCAACGGTGGAGGGACGGTCATCCACCCCGACCCGGACGAAGTCTCCCACGAATCCGACACGGACACGTCTCCCGTCTCCCCCTCCGACCCGACGTCGGCCCCTGTGCTGATGCTCCAGGCGCTCTCGCTCGTCTCACCGGAGAACGTCCATCAGAGCAAGCGTCTCCCGACGGCGGTCACGATCAAGGAACGCATCGTCGTGCTTAACGTGAACTCGAACCGTAAGAGCGTCTCCCATGGTTTCCTTGCGCGCATCTTTGGGACGCTCGATCGGTTTGGCGTCGTCGTGGATTTGATTAGTACGAGTGAGGTGCATGTGAGTATGGCGATCGAGGACAATTCGTCGCAGAAGATTATGAACCGGTTGGTCTCTGAGCTCCAAAAGAGCGGATCGGTGCGTTGGGTCTTGTTTCCATCCTTGCTCGCGCGTGACCTCACTCGCGCACAGGTCTCGATCCACGCAGACATGGCGATCCTCTCGCTCGTCGGCAAGCAGATGCGTAACCTCGTCGGCATGTCCGGCCGGATGTTCCAGACGCTCGCACAGGGCAACATCAACATCGAGATGATCAGTCAGGGTGCGAGCGAGATCAACATCTCGTGTGTGATACAGGCGCGGGACGCGGTCAAGGCGCTTAATCTGATCCATCAGAGCTGTTTGCAGATCCGACCGGAGGGTATTCGCGGGCGGGGTGCGTACTTGTTCTTTCCTTTCTCCCATGGGGTACTGATGTTGCGTAGTTGGTCCGTGGCTGTTTTAGGCGCAGGCGCAGCAAACAAACGGAAAATAAAAGGGATGAGATGTCCCGAATGTGATTTATAGATTATTTTCATTGGCTGTGAATGCCGGGATCTACGCATGCTTTGTTAGATAGGCAAATAGGGAAGGGATCGTCTAGCGACGCTTGTACACTGGTTGGGACGAATCAGGGGGCGAATAAAGGGTGGGATTGCAGGGACACTCAGTAGTCAGCACTCTGGCGAACCTGAGAACATGATGGCATGCATAGAAACGCGGGACGTGGGGCTCTGAGCCCGGGAGGGCTTCTTTGACGACCGGCTCGCATGCCTCGTTAACTACAGGGTGTTCGCACGTCGTTGGTACGTATCGATCGTCGTTGGCTACGCATACTGAGTACTCGGCCCTGAGGCCCCAGGGCCATCAGTTGCCAGGTTCATGTTCCCCCTGCTACCATGGGATGCATTCGCCGAGTGATTGGCAGTGAACACGAAAATATGAAGCTATTCCCAACGAAAAGACGACCGTTGGCGCGTGCGGTGGTTGTTTGGAGGCCTGGGAGCGATAGAAATACAGGGGGCCATGCACCATGTCCCGAGTCGGATTCATACAGATTGCATCACACGAAACCACGAACCCTGCCGGACCTCTTATAAACATCTTATAAGGGTAGGTCGTGTGGAAATTTTATATCAGCCAGATTTTTGCATTACATAGCGATTATAAGCCTTTTGTATTCCCTTTCCAACAAGAATCTAGGAGACGGCATGGTTATAAGCTCTTATAAGGATCTTATGATCCCTTACTAACAAGTATCTTGGAGATGCAAAATTGTAGATTATATCAGGTTCTTGTGGTTCCTGTGATCAGTGGTTGGTATACCTACGGAGTTGCGTGTGACGCGTTGGGACGACGTTGTCCAGCTCGTCTTGTTCGTGCATCGTTGGCTTTGCATGATCGGATGGTGGTGGACTTGGAATCGGAGCTCACTTCGATGGGGATGTTTGGTAGGCCGGCGAAGAGAGCAATGCCATTATGTGGTGAACTATGGCGATACCATGGAAACTTGCGGGCCTTTGGGCGGTACCTATCCCTAGACGTCTGGGAATTCTAGGGATCTGAATACGCATTTGTTGTTGGCGAGACGCTGTCTAGTATCGATCGAGGTTCGGGTTGGCGACGATGCCATTGATATTCATGATGTCCGACTAAGTTTGCCAGCGAATATGGTTCCCTTTCTCCAAATCATCGATGATTCACTGGTTGTGAGAACGAAAACGTCTCCTCGACACATGAGGTGATATCACGACGTCCAGGGGTGTCGAGCAGTTGAGCATCGCGCGCGTCTGATGCACACCTTCGTCCAGTTGTTGGTATTCTATAAACATTGTCCATCAGGTCTCGACGGTAATGGAGCCTTTAAACCTTGCACAATTAAAGGTCTAAAAGTCCAACTTTCGGCAAGGACGTTACAACAAGACCGGCAGGATGTGAATTGAAAAAACTCGTACGGTAATGTCAATCATTGGCCATGCGTTAACCGCGGAATAGGAGGGCGCTGTTTCGTGCTTTGATAATTGCGAATGGCGAGCATACTCCGATATGACCACCCGCATCCAGGCTCGTCTGTTTGTTAACTGGGGACAGCTCCTGTCCTCTCTCTGCATGGCAAAAGCTGGGTGGTTGGTCATGAAGCATGGCAGACACAACACACGAGCGTCGATTGTTGTTTGTTGGCTGAGTTGGGGATCAATTTGGTTCTTTTATACTGTGCAGTTGGACAGTTAGCAAGGTTGCTGTTGCTTCTTCGTGGCTCGCAAGGGGAGAGCGACTCACGAACCGACCCGTGAGGAATGAACAAGTAGACGTCAGGATCACAGAGAACCCGCATTTATAATCTATGGTCAGATCAGCCGTCGAGAAACGCCCAAGTCTCCAGTTGATTACAACCATTTGTCAAGACCCGGGGAATTCGGATCGAGCCGCTATGAATCGCCGAACCTCGACGGTCATGCTTCCTTGGCCCACGATTAATGTGGCTTCACCGTTGAAAGTATCGCTGTCGGAAAATAGAGGACACCCGGAACCTCCCAATATCAGTTTTTTCAGCTGTGCTTGCATGATCGCAGCAATCGCGCTGATTCTCCAGCAAATCACCAGAGATTCGGGGGGTGTTTTCATTGATAAAAGGTGACGGGCATAATCACATGTGCGGGGACCTCCACGGTGAGTGTACCCGTGGAGAACGAGGGGAGGGGGACCGATCTCGAATTTGATACTACGCAGACGGACGATTCCGGCCGAGCGTAACCAGCGCAAATGACACACGGCGGCCACAGAAGGCAGTACAAAATCCGCTAGCTTCGCAGCTTCCTCGTACATCGGGCGTAGATCATTGCGGACGAACGAACCTTATGCTTGGATCGGTCATCTCAAGATACGCCCAGATTATCGCCACCAGTAGCAGAGCGCAAACTTGCCAAGGGCCCAGGTCCCTCGGAAGCTGGTTCGAGAGAATCCGTAGATGACACGGACCACAAGACTTGACTTTCGTGGCCATCTTAGCCCAGGATCATGACAAAGTCGCAATACTGGAATTGTTGCGGTCGAATTGTCTGGCCAGGGAAAATAACCGGAATCTCCATAGAAGAGCTGAAGAATCATATCTGGGGTCAATTGACTCGCAGTAGACAAAGCATCCACCTTGGAAACGAGGGTTAATTTTGAAAAGGACCTGGATGCAGGGTACAGTCCTACGGAGGGGTGTCGGATATGCCCTGACGCAAAAATTGGCGACGCAACGCTAGGGGAAGCTGGTGCCTGTCCAGGAGGTCATGAGCTTATTTTGAAGTAGACAACACAGGTCCAAGCATGTTCCTCATCAAGTTGCTGCCAGATTCAATGCCGAGAGGTTGCATCAGGATTGAATTGTTGTTGTTTTACGTGGCGGTGCCGGCACAGCTTTTAAAAATCCTCGAATAACCTAACAAGATATGATTGGCAGACGGCCGGCAGGAGGGAAATCAAGACCCAAATACTATTGATCAGCACCGTTCCTAAACCAATCTGATGTAAAAATGGAGGCTTGAGTCCGCTAAGTTACTGTTCTTAGCGAGACTCTCATGCGAAGACACACGTGAATACTTAGCCCCGTTCCAAACTCCAATGACTCCATGGTAAGTGGCGCCGCTGTCTCAAAGACTCCACATCTTCCGAAAAAGGTGCGCGAATAACAATATTTGCTTGACCTTACATACGTATTTGCCCTGGGGTAACGGATAAACAAAATCCCCAAGCTGCACACGTTAGAAAATGGCCTGACGTTTTGTCGGGTTGGCCGGAAAAAATGAATGGATCTGGGAACGGTGGCGGCGGCGATGAGGTTGACCAACCAGAGGCATTGTCCAATAAGGTATGATCAACCCTTGTCTCGAAAAGACCCTACCTTTTGTACAGCAAAGACAGAGACAAGTCAAGATCGGCATCAATATCATATTCATGTTGCAAGGGTCACTTGAACCAGGTGGGTCATACCTTTTATGTAAAAATATCTGAGGAGAGTCAGATGCCCTAGCAGATCCGCTGTTACACCCGTTTTCCACAACGACGGTGTCTTTTGTCGACACAAACACCGTCAAACGTTTCTATTGGAGTGCGACAACCGTGTATGTGATTGTGGTCACCAGCTTACCCTCGCGTCGCGCCACCATTTCACTTCCCACATTGACAGCTCGATTATTTCATCTGACCTCAGCCGGTCGTCATCATGCTGACCACAGTTGGCAAACAGTTTTCCAATTACTTCAAACATAGTTGGAAAGGTGACGTCGTCAGCGGCGTCGTATGAATCTATCATCTGGCTCTTTCATGGCGCATTTTCCCGCTTGTCGTCCGCCGATCTTGCCTCGCATCATGAGGTGACAAATGGCACCAGTTGCCCCTGCGCGATTTATAACACCATTTAGAAAGTTGGCCGGTCCAATCGATTGAAACCTGAGATTGGTGCGTGGTGCAGTTGATAATCTAATATTGTTGAGAAATTCCATCATGCACACCACTGAAATATAGCTGTTTTCGGATTGCAGCAGTTATTTTAATATGCACTCTGGGTGTATCCGCTGTAGCTCTCCATACCGAGAACGTGCGCTGCCAGCCACATCATGGGACGAGTTCGGGCGCATTCTGGCTTCCATATCACGGCGGCCGAGAATATCCACATCCTACGAATGATTCGGAACATTTGTTCATTCCATACTAAACCCGTTCACCTTCTAGCTCGGAACATAGCATAGTGATTTTCAGCAATATTTCCCAGTTCTGATCATCCGCGATGGAGGAAGAATCCTCGGACATCCGAAGGCACCCCACAACAACGGATGATCAGGTACTCGGAACGTGTTCCATTCCTGGCGTCAAGGGTGGAGTAACTCATCGCGAGCACCACAACGGAGCTTCCCTTGGGCAGAAGATCTTTCGCACACACAATTCTGCGGGGACATCTCCGACGGCTTTCATCACTGAATTATAGAACGCAGGGAGGACAAGCCGATCTATGCGGGCGTAACACGCACGTTTGAAAACAGCGCCGTGAAAGAAATTGCACCATGACCTTCGCCATCAAGTTTATCTCACCTATCCTGGCCGCACGTGCTCTATTATGTATGGAATTTACTTCGTCGAGAAGCCGTGTTATTTCCTATACTGCCTTTGGTAAAGCCCCGACCTCAGCTCACGGCGCCCAGTTCGCGGGGAAATTTAATGGAAAAAGTTTTACCCGGCCAAGTCATACCGTATCGTTCCGCAATCGCGCCCTGGCTTTTCTTTGGCCTCGAACACAGAGGCGAACGGATCTACTGGGCATGATTCTTGCCGTGAATGGGCTCCTTGCGTCAAACCTCATACACATCATGTCGGGTGACTTCGGGATCGTAAACAGTCGCCTGTGCCCCTTTGAAGCGAGAGCGCTGTTCGGGGTGGATCAAGCTCGATAGCGCCTGCCAGATGTCGGTGAAGGCGGGTGCGAGTCATGGTAAGCACTGTTGTCCCTCGAGGCATTTCACGATGAAACTTGGTTTCGTTCCCTCCAAACTAAGACAGATCAGAAGACGGGTCGCTCTCCTCAGGACAGTCCAGCACCTGGCGTGCCGCTCCAAGATTGCACTCCTCAACAAACATGCTGAGGGCTCTCGATCAAACGGTAGAACTCACTCCAAAGAACCAAAAAAAATATGCCAGGTGCTAAGATCGCGGATGTAAGTCACAAGCGGGTGTCCCTCTTTACTCGGACCATGTGCCCAATGCCAGGCAACGCCGTCCACCTTCGCAACCAAACTCCATTTGGAGACATCGCTCTGCGGTAATTCAGTCACTTCTTCAGAACCCCCAAGAAGCACCAGGGCGGAAGTAACGCCCTGCCGCAAACGAAGGCGCAAAGTCCAGAAAAGAGAGAGGTATAGATGTAAATCTATAGTAGTAGTCCATCTTATGGTATGTACGCCCTGCAATCGGACATCCCGTCTCTTCACGCCACTACCGGTGTCAAGACAGTCGAGGTGACACTCTCGCGCTGCCCTGCAGCGCCGCCGGAGAATTGCTATGGCTTCTAGACACGCTCGGTCGTACACGATGCTCGGAATGCAACCGCAATCGTGTCCGTTCGTCCACATCGCTATCGTCCTCCGTGCCATCTACGTCCTCTTCTAGCCCCTCCTCTTCGCTCTCCCGGAGCCGCGACAGCGGCATGCCCATGACGCCGTCCTCCTCCTCGAACGCGCTGAACAACGTATTGCTCTGCGCGCGGTACAGCGAGCTCCGACGACCGTGCCCCGCTGAGTGGAGGACACCATCGGAGCGGAGCTCGGAGGTGCCGGCCCAGGTCTCAAGCGACGGGCGGCCCTGGAGGCTTAGGCGGGGGTTCATCACCCCGCTTTCGAGCGCTGAGTGGCCGTTTGCTTTTGGGGAGTCGGCTTTCCGCGAGAGATTGAGTAGATGGACGCCGAGGAAGGTGACGATGAACCCGGCGAGCAGCGTCATCGTGTCGGCACCGCCGGTGGTATTGAATCCCTGGAATAAAATAAGGGATGCCACGATCGTTGCCGTGGAAAAGCCCACGTAGTACATGGGGTTCACGCTGCGGAATTGTGGATGAGTGTCATCATGGAGTCGGGAAGAGTGGGCGTACACGTTCGTGGAAAACGTGTCGAGGGCCTTGTTGAAGTAGTTCATCTGCACTAATATGCAGGTTACTACAACGATGCCAAACACGTATGTGCTTGGGTGTGTAAATTGATTATTTCCACCCAATGTGAGTTTGACAGCGACACCGAAGCCTTTGATCGCCATGACAGAGACGGAGCCGACCAGAGAACATATGGAAATGTACACCAGGGGGGTTGAGCGGCCGTAGCGGGGTACAACATTGAAAATCATAATCAATGCGAAGATGAAGACGATGAGACAGTATAACATGAAGCCTACGCCAAATGAGTAGTCTGTCGGAGATCGGAAAGTGGACTTGCCTGGCTGTATCGCATAGTGAAGGATTTCATCGACTGTTTGGATGTCCTTGTCTGGTGGTGCGTGGAGAACGATAATGAGGGAACCGATTAAGCACAATGCACATCCCGTTCGCCCCAGGTGACCTAGTTCTTCATTCAACAAAAATGATGCTAGCACCGCGCTGTGTAACGTCAAGTTGGGCCACGCTGGTAGGTCGAGGGAACCAACCCAATGAGGACACTCAACGCGCCCAAAGGTGTTACTAAAATGGGTGGCGCAAACGTATAGGCAGCAAAATTTGCAACTGGGAATGTCGACATGAGTACCAAACGACGATGTCCCTGCGGAAACCCCCACCTTCGCCTAATACCACTGTTCACAAGCATGATACCGCACCATGTAAGCCTAATTAAAAGGACGAGAAAGGTAGACTCACGGGTCGATATTCCAGCCCACCATGTCGGGTTCCGAAGATATGCATAGTCGTCGGAGGCGGAGACATAGGAAGAATTTCGTGCGCCAGCATCCGTCAGACCCTAGGACGTATACGTGGCATTAGCCTTGACGAGTGCGACGCTGTGTAACCGGACGACGACTCGCCTTCTTTGTTATAATGAAACTCGTTCCAATGGCAATCGAGCTTGAGACAGCAAGGGCCAGCCCGATGTATTTATCCTCCACCATCGATACCGATGAGAATGACGAGCAAAGATGGAGCCGAAGGGGACGTCTGAATGGCAGGTCGCACTGGTCGCCTGCTCAACCCCGCTGACCCGCCTCACGTGCATTGCCAGATACGGACACAAATTTGGACATTTCTCTCATGCAGTCAAAACGACGACGGTGACGATCATCTAGCCTCTTGGATATCGCTCTAGGAAATCCCAGCCAAACCGGCAGATTTTTTTCGCCATAAGAACCAACGCCGCTGCACAAGGACACGCAATTCGTTGCGAGTACCGTGAATTACGTAATTCTGACGATGGGTCGTACATCCAACCTCGAAGGCACCGAAGAAACTCGAGAAGATCTCGTGCTTTGATTCGGAAACGATGGGCGTGAGTCTTGGCAACGAAACGTGACACCAGTCCAGGCCCCAGGGAGGGCGACGGGTGTGCAAAGTGGCTCAAGGGTCGCGCCATGCTGGCAAATCGTGTCGAAAAGTCGAGCAATGCACATACCGCAGTGGGTGCACACTTGGGCCATTTTAGAGTACGATACACCCTTCGAGGCGTTCCCGAGTGAGGTTTGAAGTGAATAACCCATTATAAAATCGGTATTCTTGGTCGGGTTTCCTGATTTGTACATACACTGAGCGTTGGCCAGCGCACGTGCGGCCCTCGCGTCCTGCTACCACATCCTCCGCCGCGAAGCATCGTTTTCTTTCCCTTCGTTCGTCTTGACTTTCCATCTCACGCTTTACTTTAGACGGCGGGCACGACATGGCTGATAGCAGGGATGATCTCACCTCGACGACTGACACTACCGTCCATGACGAGGACACACCAGGACCTCCCATTTCCGTCCCAGAAGAGCCTGCTGATGGCGGGGAAGGCGGAAAGCTCAAGATGATCGTACAGCTCGTCAAAAAGTGTCTTGGTGTAAAGGACGTCGCTGCGATGTGGGTGCTGCGCAACCATTCCCCGGCTCAGCCACTGAGCCACTCACCACTGTTGCTCGTAGGCGCTTGTCGCTTCCAGCTTCCCTGCTCGAACCCTTGCCAAACCTGGAGTATTGGCATTACCTCGATCGTCCTGATCTATTTGCGGCGTACGTCGTCATTCGATGTCGCGTCCTGTTCGGCCCTGTGACCCTCCTCGCAGCATAAATGATTCGGACGATGCCTTTGAGCGCATGCTTGCTGCAGTGCGATTCACGTTCACAAAGGACCTCAAGTTTGTTGTGAGTTGTCACTGTCATCTGATCACAGATAAGCGAGCGTTGACACTTGCACGCGCAGCACGGTAAAGTGTGCAAGCCCTACAACTCGGTCCTCGGGGAGCACTTCCGTGCCCATTGGGACGTCCCCCCCGTACGATACTCTTCTGATCCAAGGCACCCCCCGATATACAGAACCCATACGACGCAAGTGCCACCCTCCCCACAGGCACCGGCCATCTCCTTGCCGTCAGAGACCTTGAGCATCAAGAGTGGACGGAGCGAACATAGCTCCAAGAGCACTCGAAGTGGCCTCAGTCTCCTTTCCAAGACGAAAGCTAGTCCCTCTACTGCCCCAACCTCACCTCAGCAAGTCCCTGATGCTGATGCTGCTGGACGCATGTCGAGTCTCTCTCTGGGCGCCGGCGGATCGGATAATGGTCTTCACCGTGTGGTGTATATTACAGAACAAGTCTCGCACCATCCACCTGTATCCGCTTATTTCGCCGTGTGTCCTGCGCGCTCCATCGAAATGCGAGGGATCGACCAGATCTCGGCAAAGATCTCTGGTACGACGCTGCGCGTCATTCCAGGGTCGTACAACAAGGGGATTTTCATCAACATCACCGATGGTCCAGGAGAAGGCGAGCAATATCATATAACGCACCCCATCGCAAGTGTCAACGGAATTCTGAGAGGGAGCTTTTACATCACGGTCGCAGATTCAACAATCATCACATGCACTGGTGGAAATGGCAAAGAAAATTACCGTGCGGTGATAGAGTACAAGGAAGAGGTGTGTCGATCGCTTGACCACACAAGATGTTTCTGATTCGGCGTGGATCTAGTCATGGCTCGGGCGGGCCCATTTCCTGGTAGAGGGCATTATCCACACATACGACTACGGCGCGACGGAGCATGAGGAGTGGACAAAGGTCAAGCATGTTCCTCAATCTCGCATCGTTGCCGTCTTCGACGGTTGCTGGCGAAACCACATCCGGTGGCGACGGAACCCCTCAGGGTCCAGCGTGTCGGTGTCGTCGACAGCCGAGTGGCACACGCTGGTAGACCTTGAAAAATTGCTGGTCGTACCCAAGACTGTGCGCCCGCTCGAGAAGCAGCATCCAAAGGAGAGTCGCAAGTTTTGGGAGAATGTCACCACCAAGCTCCTCAGCAAGGAGTACGGGGATGCGACCAAGCACAAGCTCGCTCTCGAGCAACGGCAGCGAGACGAGGCGAGCGAGCGAAAACGAAAGGGCGAGGAGTAAGTCGCGACCCCAGAACTGATGTCAAGCGAGTTTGACGCGTTTTTTTATCTTCAGGTTTATACCCATGTATTTTGAGAGGGATATCAACGGTGGCATACCCGTTCTCACGGAGGAAGGACGCAAGGCTGTAGAAGAGGAGCTCCAAGAATTCGCATGCGACACACCATAGAGCATCCTGGGTAGACGGGAACACCATTCACGACTCGCAACGACCGTTCCTTTCTCCATTTCATTTCATTGCTTTGTCTTTGTCTCCTCGTGCTGTCTTTCTTGGACGCTCGCACTCGTGCGCAGACTTGGATGCTCGGGGACGTACGACACGCCTTCCTGCTTTGATTTAATGTCATCTGTGCATCTCATGACGATATCCCTACACTATCTACGGTCCCTAAATCGATGGTTGTCTCGAGCAAGTCCGACTGAGCGCGACCGATTGGTGGCTAAGTATAAACGGATCGATAAATCCTTTTTCCCGATCCCACTTTGACATTGGAGTTTGGACGTCGAGGTCTTGGAAGATATAGATTCGGGTCCTAGAAGCGGGAAGGCATAGACGAGCGGCTACTCCAAGTCTGTTGGTAGCCGACTGGGTGTTGAGGTGTGTTCCGCAATATGGCGAAGAGAGGATATCGCAGACGGGCACACCATAGACCGCCTTCTCCGATCGAGTGGTTCGAAGCTACGTCTTCGATTCCATCCGCAATGCTGAGATGAGAATTCAGGAGGGTCGGATGATTCCACGGCGAACGCTGGGCGGTTCTCGGAGTCGGGAAGGAGGCTCCGGAGAGCCGCAGCCCGCGACATCCAGATATGTATGGATGCCTTTCACGATCCCGGATAGAGGGCGGTAGAGGATGATTCACAACAGACACCGCAACACACGACGAGTGTGCTGTCTGGGTGGGGCTTGATAAGGCAGGGAGACACTCGAGGGGGCATCAGATCTCCTTCCGAATGTATACGCTAACCTGTGTCTCGCCGCGTGTTTATAGCTGATCTTCGTGGAGGGGTACGAACTTAGTGTGATCATACGAGCCACGACGCACGGATGGATCATGGATCATGTATACGTACGCACGCATGACCGCCATTTTTCAGTCCGTGGACCCTCGAAAGGAACAAGCGATCTCGGCCAAATACACGTCCTACGGCCCAGACGCTGCGTGTCGGGCAACCAACCAGCCAACCACTGGCAACCAAGCTCCAAGTTTCAAGCTCCAAGTATCGAAGGCAACCTGCACCTCGCGGACCACAATTTGAAATATCGAAATGCAAGAGGTTCGCCTTGGAGATCTATCATCTGGACATCTAGGCAGGGTAACCCCCCTCCTTTCTCCACCTCTCCACCTTGGCACGTTTTTCCCTCAGTTTTTCGCCACGTATAGGATCCGACGAATTGTTTGGCAGGATTGTGACACCTACGTCTGGCGGGGCGCACGTCGGCCGGAGCTCCAACTCTGAATCGTGTCCCGATTCCAGGTCACCAGTCACCCCTGGACCTGAAACCATCAGCCAGGATGGATCACGCGTGGCCGGTTGGCCCCCTGCGACCCCCCTGCAAAACACGATCCTATAAGGTTAAAGTATAGGAGCACTCACATCTAGGTTCAAACTCTAGGTGATAGATCAAATTAAACGAACGCCCCCAGTCGTCAGTGGTATGCACACGACAACAACCTGGTAGAACAGAAGAGATGTTCTTTTTTGTCTCCGACTTGAAAGTCCGGTTCAATTGACAGCTAAGCTATAATGGCGTCGTACAGATAGGGTCTTAGAGCGTCAGGAACGAAATCGTACCTCCGCACGGTCGTAAGGTATTTCCTTCGGAGACAGAAGGGGGTAAGGGGAATATGGGGCTCCGAGCGAACACGGAAACCAATGTGGCGCAAACTACTTGAAACCAGTCTAGGAACATTATTGCGCCTTTTGGGGGCCAAAAAATTGCTCTCTCATCAAAATGGGGGGCGGCGCTGATAAGCGAGCGGTAGTTAGGATCCCTCAGCAAGTGAGGTCAAACAATTACCGCCCTTCTCAGGTAACTTGGCCATGTGGGAAAAATCTAGTATTTTGTACTCCACCCCGGTGGATGCATATCTTGTCAACAATTTATCGGAATTTGATAAAAACATTACCACTCGACTTCTATGGATAGAGCACATCCATTCCGTGTTGACCGATTCCACAATTAGTGATGATTGAACTCTCGGAATTTCCATGCTTCGAGCTAGGGGAAATTCCCGCGACCCACTACTGTTACAAAAAATGCTCATATAACTAGAATGACATCCGGGTACCGCGGAACATGTTTACAAGATGAATCCGAGTCGACTGACATCCTCTCCGATGCATCCCTGTGTTTTTCCCACATGGCCACGTTACCTGAAAAAGACAGTAAGCGCTGGCTATTGGTATGCGTTGTCGGTATTAGCGAAGGCAAAATGTTAAAATCATGGTTCAACTGAGGGTCGAACTCAGGACCTTCTGTGTGTAAGACAGAAATCATAACCACTAGACCATTGAACCAGGCAGTAGTTGATGCTACCATGTCACCCACAGCACGATTTTCTGGGTTGGAAATTGGATAGCGGGACGCTTGGAATACCTGGACGGATTCGGCGTGGAGGGGACCGATCAAAAGTTTGACCCAAGTACCAGCTACGCAGGTAGATTGCCTCGGCTAACGCTGTGTCGTGGCGTATGTCTCTTGTCATGCTACAACAAGTTTCAGCCTCTCAGTACGTAAGTTATCCGATTATCTGTGATCCTCCACTATTTGTAGCTAGTCACATTAGCCGGCCACGTAGGTTATGGACGTGGGTAACGAACCCGCGATGACTGGCAATTGTTTTAAGCCCACGTTCAGTAAACGGGCAATGGCCCACGGCGTGAGTTTTCTCCCAAGCACAGCCCTGCCAGCCCGTTGGTCGTCCAGTTGGTCCCGTAGCCTCCTCCCAACTAGCGTCTCTCTGGGTTCATACTGCGCGTTAAAAGTGCGAGCTGCTGATCTTGCTCAAACGGTTCTCTTGGTAAACCGACATTGTTCTTTTTTTATACACAACACTGAGGGCGTTGCCACCAGAGATGACATGACGTTACCAGAAGTTTCACTTATGTGGCTCTGCCTTCTCTTCACCGCATTAGTTGCAGCCACAGCGCCTGCTTGGGTACATGAGGCGCGTCAGGGACCCATTTCCACCACAGACCAACCTCTATCCATAAGTCCGGCCCCAGATTCTTCGCAGCCCCCCCCGTCGACGACGACAACGACCGACGAACCGACAACGACCGACGTACCAACAACGACCGACGAACCAACAACAACTATGAGTCCGACGTCAAGCAGTGAGCGGTTTTCGTCCTCCGAGGTCTCATCTTTACCCTTAACCACGTCGCCAAATACCCTATTTCAACCGTCAGATACCCCAACAAGAGTTTCATCTTCGTCTCCGTCGGTGACTTCTTCACCTTCAGCGTCCAAAACTTCTTCAGACACGCCGCAACCTTCAAGTTCTTCTTCTGCAGGGTTCCTCAGCTTTGCCGTTCATAACATGACAACGTGCACCCCGGGCTTAATTTCATGGACTTACAGCGGAAACGAGGCCGAGTTGTCGTTGTCGGTTTCCAACACTGGCGTGAATCAATCGTCGTCCAGGCGTCGGAGGAGGCAGGCCACGATCGGGACCCTAATTCAGGAGCAACTGGCGGATACCAACACCTCTGTATCGTCCTGGACGTGGCCCTCTGTCAACGTCACGCAGGGTTGGTACGAGATACAGGGTCTCGCGGTCACGACGCCGGCGATTAGCAACGCCTCTACACCATTTTTTGTTGCCAACGGAACGGATGTCAGCTGTTTGACAGGGACAAGTACTTCACCCACGACTTCCCCTTCCGCCAGTGTCTCCCCAGTATCCGCGGTGTCGAAAACGAATGTAGGGGCTATTGTGGCGAGCGTCGTTGGCGGTGTAGTCTGTGTTGCCTTGTCCATCGTCGCAGGGGTATGCTTGTGGACGCGGAGACGAAGAAAATCGTTCGCTGGTGTTGGTAAAAAGCGCAACCGAAATTGGGGATCGCTCAAGTCCACCGACTCGAACGGCCTACCAGGAGGGAGTGGCACTCAACTTAGCGATGGCCGTTTCCACAGCCATTCAGAATCGACGGCAGGTGTACTTGAAGACATCGTTGGTGGGAAAGCATCGGCGTCGACTACCCCTGGTGGTTCTGACGAAGACACCGTCATGGGAGAGGAGAAGCTTGTCTCTCCCGCCTCTTCTTCTGGCATGAGCCCGTTCGACGTGCTGAACACGCCTGTCCATTACGACCATCGTAGCTCAGCGCACTACTCTATCCAAACACCCTCCCCCGTCGTCGCCGATAGCTCCCGATCGCGTTCCGCCTCTCTACACACATCCAATCAAAGCATCGAGCAACAAGCGCAGCGAATCCGATCTTCGATGGAAACCTCCATCCGTCGCCGCAGTGAGCGTCTCTCGATGCCGACATTACCCTCCCCGGGCCTTTCCCGCTTTTCGCATTCCCCGACGCACGCGCACAACCAATCAACAGAAGAATATCCCCTCTCGCCCGTGTCGGCCCCCCCCGTCAACCGGTCTATATCTACCGGCGCAGTCTCCGTAGTTGCGCGACGTGCATCCAGGAAGCCCGTCCCACAGTACAATCCTTCGGTCTTGCTTGAAGACACGAACATAGATGCGGTGTCTACGTTCGCGGCGGGTGCCGAGTCTTCTCAATCACACGGAACAGGAATGGAGACGGCGACATCAGGGACGCCCACGGACTTGAGACACAAGGCGAGCTTCGGGGACGGACGCCCTATGCACTATCTTATCCCCGATATGCCCCTACCACAACAAGACTGAAAGTTGCGGGCAGCGCCCGCTCATCATCATCCTGTCTCGGTCTCGTTTGGCGTTCCTGATTTCTGATTCTCTTGCTTTCGTGTTTCGTTTCCATCCATTTAATACACCTCTCTCCTAATTTGGAAGGGACTTTTGATTGGTTCAGTATATTGGGCACTAAATATTCCCAGTTCACGGCATGTCATGACGTGCGTGCAGATCACGAAGTTCAGGAAGGGAAGCAAACATATGCCTCTTGAAACTGCGCTTCCCTGCGATCCACCCCGCAGGTGCTTACGCTCGGCGCGATAGCATACACCTGGTGAGGTGTTATCCTCTGGCATGGACACCTATATATCCACCTTGATGTAGCTTATCAACCTCTCCTTCTCCGTGTCGTTCGAAAAAATTCCTCTGGTTTCATGTCCTGTGATAAGACACTTCGTTATCGTGGTATTATCGACTTGTAGACATTGTTTTCCTGCTCTCTCTCTCTTTGTTGGTCAAATACTGTACCTGCACCGTACGCGGTGTACACCGAGAGTGGTTATCATTGTTCAGTATGCTTATCATGCTCCACCTGTCCTGGTTTCCGCAACCGTATGCCACATGGTCGGCGTAAGTTGGCTGCACTTGTTATCGAACAGCACTTCCGCGGCCTCTCACACACGGCCTCCCTCACCGTGGTACTATCTGGTGTTTTGCAGTTACACGTATGCTCTGAATCTCGTTTTCAAATTGGACGCCCCAAAGGGGTGGCTCGCATGCGGATTTGGGTTGTCTGTATGATCATGATCACTGTCTGTTTCGTGTCTGTGTGAGCGTGGTTTATCTCTCCACTTCGCTTTCTTCGTCGTGCTTGGATCCGATGCTTCCCCCTCACCCCTCCCTGCTCTATGATACCGATAATGATACAACGATAGGGATTGAACGGAAAGGAAAACGCCGGGTGCGATAAACATACTCGGAAAGCAGATCTCGGACTCGGTCCAATCTGATAGTATCACCCACTCGGTGCTCAAACAACTAAAAGATGGAAAGACGAAACAAGCAGAAGCGAAACAAACGCACCGCCCTAACGCTCGCCTCATCCGACTGGCTCCTTCAACTCTCCCCTCCCATCTGAATTCCTTCCAGAGACGAGCAAACTATGACACGATTTTCGAATTGTGAATTCCGAATACCCGGGACAAGTACTGGGAGCACCCGCACCCGCGCTGCAGCCATCGCGCATCTACATCTACTAATCTGCCATCTGCATCATCGTCCGCCGGCGAGTCTTTTCGAACGAGCTGATTTTCCAGAAAATCAAGAAGATGTCGGAGTTTGAATCTGGGAAGGATATCGAACGACGAACGTGGTGTGCAAAGTCTTACTGACCGTCTACTCTCGTCGTTTTGCGGTGCGCCGTTCGCATTTTCTGACGAGGTCCCTTTTCAGTGGTCGTTTTGTTCGAGAGAGATGAATGATATTGCATCCGCGAACCACAGCACTTGCCAGATTGGGCATTTCAGTAGTGTCATGCTGCTACAGTTACGAAGAAGATATACCCACTGGCCGTCCAGGCAACGGTCACATCCATACGCAACGTGATCGCGTCCTATTACCAGAAAGCATTTTCTGTAACTGGCCCCGCTCATGGCTTCGACGGAAGGGTTTCGGGGAGGGCCGACGACGAACGGAGATAGAGAAGAAACTGGAAGAGCAGCATTGGGTAGAAACGGCTGCTACTGGTATCACATCCCATTATGTATATGTATCAGCGGTATCACAGCCACTAGGCATCATCCTATTCAATTGGCATCTCGCACAGGTGTTACTGCAAGGGCGAACACTATGGTGACTCGGATCGCCAGTAGCTAGTGACGACGATAACAACTCGCCATCTACGTTCAGATCTCTTTGCATTCATCGGACAAAAGTCGACAACGCTCGGACCCAACCATGATTCAGGATCCAATCACGGAACTGGTGGAGACGTCCGGTCGCATTCATGTTTTCGTTCTTTTTTTGCCCGCTCACACCTGCTTTTTCTCTCAGCTGACTGAATTCAACGGGAAACGGCGTGATCCGATCGTTGTGATTCGGATCCTTCCTTTGAAATGTCACGGAAGGGAATCTGGGCGAACGAAAAAAAAAAAAGACATGTATCAGTTCGTTGGGCTATCTGCGGGTACGTGCGCGGAGATATGATGCTGACGATCAGCAACCGAGATGAATTACATTACATGCGGCTCGCATTGATCCATGTCCCAAGGTAGGCAACAATCAAAGAGGTGTGGCCAAGAGACAATGACACGGCAAAATGCGATGTGGTTGTAATACACAATCGTCGAAGGTCGCCATCCGTTCTCACGACCATCCATCGGGATTTCGGCGGCGCAGTGGCAGGGGTATCCATGGCGCGTGGGGCTTCGAATCTGCGGTGCTACGTTTGCTGGTTCGTGGGTTCGTCAGACCGACTTTGCGTATCTTGGCAAGTCTGCGGCGCAGAGGACGTAAGAAAAATCAGGCGGATGTTGTAGATAAGCAGTCATCACCTCCAGAGGCCAGCCCAGGCAACCAGTGCCGCGATAGCGGACGAAGCAACTGACATGGCAGCGAAAGCATAAGGCATATCCTCCATGTGGCTTTGTAACTTTATGAATTTGATATAGCACCGATTAGCCCGAAACAGAAAGGGTTGGCGGTCCACGGCGGTCACATACGTTCATTCCAAATAGCCCAGCAACGAGGGCACCAGATCCAAGGCCCATTGTTCCAATGGAAACCTGTTGTATTTGGTGGGTCATATTTGTTTTGTGAAGGGAAAGAACAAACTTTAAGGTCCAAAGCAAGAAGGGCGTTGCGATTTGAGTCTAAAATGAGCTCGACGATTTCCTGGGTTGATTGGACGTTTGCCTTTGTGATGTTGATCAGCTGAAACTCCTAGTTCTCTGCCAGTCCAACACACCTCGATATTTTCGGCCTCGTTGACTATTTCCTCGACCTGTTTGGAAAAGAACTCTAGCAAGACCTCTAGTTCATCGTGCTCGAGCATGTCGCGAGGAGTACCATTCTTTTTGTCAGTAAGATACATTGCATTCAGGTCCTCGTCTGCGTGACATGAGAGAGAGTTGGCCAACGATGAACAAGACCGACCCTGTTCCAAGACATCTTCGAGGGCTTCCTGGACCTGTAGATGACAATGAGGCTAGAAAGGGAGATGTGAGGAACGCGCCATACCAAAGTTGCGCGATTTTTGAAAGCGGCGAGGCGTCTCGAATAATGAAGGAGGCGTTTGAATTTATCATGGTTAATATCGTCTTCAAGCTCAGCCAGGAGTCCTCCGACAAGGTCGCGAATAAAGACCATTTCAGCCTCGAGTGCACTTAGAACGGAGAGAAGAATCGACTCTATTGCTCTGATGGATATTAATGGGGAATGGACAAGGTTGAAGGATAGGAGGCGGTTGGCACACCTGAATTCGTAAGGAGCACCGCTACCGCGGGCCTTGAGATTATGCTGTCGAGAAGCCGAGAGTCATTTGATCCGTAGGTATCGAAGAGCATAACGGTGTCGGCTTTGACGAGAGCTCTGATATGTAATATACTGATCTGGGGAAGTTGAGCAAGCGTTCGGTTAGTAGAAAGGACAGGCTAAACCAACCAAGATGGCCTCTTTACGAATGAGGATAGTGGGAACCAAGTTTGGTATGCGGGAATCTAAAACCTTGCTGAAATAGTCACCTTCTACGATACCCGTCTCGCGCCGTCCCTAGTTGCCATTCGAGCTGGTCAAGAAAGATTGGATCATCGCGTGCAAAATGTCTCCAGTGAAGATCTCTCCGCCGTAAAAGCGAGGATAGAAGAAGCTTTGGCCGGACCAGAGGGGCTGTCTAGCGGAATCGACTGGGGGACACTCATCCACGTCATAAATGACCGCTACGCCCAACGTCTCGAATTAACACGATACCTCGTGAACGTACCGACTGGACGCGCGTCTCCCCCGGGAAACGACAGTGCCACGAGGTCGCATTCATGAGTTCAGACACAGCCACCTGGACTGACCGATGTAATTGTCAGAGAAACCACCATTACGCCAGATGTGAGATCGCGGAGCATGACTTCACTAAACCTCTATGAGGTGATTGTTTCTACAGTGAGCCAAACAGGATACTCACAAATCCATTTGCATCCTGTGACGTGTTCAATGCGGGAAAATATCCGAGACGAGATTTAATCACCTCACGAAACCATCTACGCCATACTCTTTCCCCCATCCACAGAGGTCTTTGATTCGTTGTTCATCTTCCTCCTTCCATCCGCCATGCGTTTCGCCCCATAGCAGGAGGTCTTGGGTATCGAGTGTACCATGCGGCATTTTCGCGGCACTACTACCATCGAAGTAGACAATTTTAAGAGGCCGAGTTGTCGCGAGTGTGAATTGCCAACATTCTTCCGTGTGATAGTTCGCACAGAAGAGATACGAATGTTCAGAATCAGTAGCAAGCCATTTATGGCTCGTTGATAGCATGTTGTGAGTTGTGCCATGATAAAGAAGTGTCCTCCTTGGAATAAGAGCTGCATTGAAGTTCCAATCCACGAGATGGTCGTCGCCAAGGATCGTTGGTTGCCATCTAGCGTGAAACGGCGCTTGGGTTACGATGACATTGACAAGAAAAATGGTCGTGAAGATCAGACACCAAGAGGTCACTGAACGCAACATCGTGGAGTCCCTGAGATTACTCAGACTCTGAACGAGTTTTGAATCATGTGCGATAAGCACTGGCAGCAAGCGTTTCAAGTTGTCACCATGGAACTCGCCCGATCAGGTTCGCCGCGCCATTTTGTCAGCCCAAGGCACGCGGCTAGCACCACCGCAATGCAACCGACTCTCATCGGAGGACCTCTGACGAGTCTGAGGCTTTCTCTAATGGACTAGCATTCCTACGATGCATGGAGGGAAAGTACAAGGAAAGATTCAAACTCCGTAGAATTGTGCTACGTAACTTATCACCGGCTTGCGGAGAGCCAATCCGGCGCCAGATTTGACGCTCGTACAGCCAAAGCTGAACGGTGAAATTTGGAGTCTTCGGACGTACCTGTTGTTCACCTAGGTTGCGATGAAGGTCTGGTTCTCAATTTCTACTGACCGATCTGACGTTGCGTGTCTCTTGGAATAAGATGGATCACTCTGCGTCGCAGTGGACGTCCGCCCTCGCCCTCGATTTCTTCGCCCTTCCCGCGACCCCCCACACAAGCTCGATTAGGATCTCATCGTCATCGTGCCCCGACCCGCGCCATGCGACAAGTTCAAACTTCTTTCGTATATCCATGAGATGCTCTTCCCCGTCTGTAGTATGCTTGCATCCTTCTCCGAGATGGACCTTATTCTTATCAACATCGGTGACCTTATTCAGGTTAGGTTGCGCATGTGGACCCGGGGGGAGCGAAAGTGAAGCCTTGTAGTCAACTGTATCGTTCTACTTGTCACACGCATTCATAGTACAGCGCTAACAGCCATCGATGCATTCGCACACATCATAATGTCAGTAAACTAGGCAAGGCGGGGTCGTCTTTGTCCCAAATTGGCCGACCTCTGCCGAGCTTTACTCCTCTGCACGTAGCCCTTGAAGAATATTTGGTGTGGGTACGTACTCTTCAATGGCAGAACAGCCACTCACCATTACACTTCAGTGATTTGGCATGCCTTGCTAAACCTTCAAGTCGTGTGTATACCTTGTCACAGTTGGAACACTGGAATCTAATGCCCAGATGGATAGACTGGATGTGCCTCGGGATATTCATCCACTGCAAGTTATCGGAGCACCCCACCCACGGGCACTGAACAGTTCGCCGCTGCGGGTGCCTATGGCCATGTATGCGAAGGTGTGATTTGATGGATTTGGCTGAACCATCTAGTTGCAGTGTGCAAAGCAAGCCGCCGGCGAGTCCGCAGGTGGGCACTGGCGAAGGAAAATCGGGGACATGAAAGGGCCCCATCGCCCCATCAGATGCAGCCGCATCCTGTGGGCTCCCGTTCACATTAGGGCCGCCGCGTGTGCCTGACGGGGGGGTCAACAGGGTACCCATCAGTGCTGTTACGCTTACTGGTTGCAAGCATGTCCTGGGTCATAATTGCTGAGAGGGAGAGGGGCATGGGATTTATCTGCTCCCCAGCGACGAAGAGGGGGGAGGGGGAAGTTGTGTCTGCCATATGCACGAGATTTTTTTCTGAGAGCATACTGAGGCCAAAGGTATGTTCATGCATGTCAGGCAGGCATTCTTATATTACTTTTATCTGCAGCAGCCATGAAGCCAGGTTTTCAAGCGCGCGAATGCCCTACGGAGCTTTTTGCCACCGCAATGAGCAGGAACGATGCGGTTGAACTCGTATTACGCCGGTTTCACCATTTCATAAAGCGCCTCGGTATCAATTACTGAGTTCAACGTTGCACTTACGTGACTTCCTCATTCCCCGTTCTGAATGATTTCACTCGCTTACCACAGCTCACCCTACGAGGTCTCGGAAATACCCATGTCCACGTATGTGACCAACCAGCGTGCGGCAGTCTCGGCACCGTTCTGCCTTTTGGACGATCTCGGAATTTCCCGACAACCAAAACTAAAGTACTTCTGGGACGTCACGCCGCCAGGCGTTAGACCGCATCGCATACGTGGCGTTTCCATACGGTGCATCAGATCCATCACAGACTGTCCAGGAAGTGGACTCGATGGTGTCAAATATCTGACGGACACTTCCCTCGGCGCTGCGTACTCAGGTCTGCATACTTAGATCTCTTGGCCACGAAGGAGTCCACGTTGCATCCATGCTGTTTACTAAAGTTTGAGATACATGTTCCGACAGAAAGTACAACATGCACATATGTGCAACACCGAAAGAGCTGCCCACAGCAAGCTGCCGAGTACGGTTTCAAAAGGGCGACTTGGTTCGATCACTGATGCCATGGGTGGAATTGTGGAATAATGCTCGCTTGACTAGTCAAGATCAAAAGTACCTGACGCTGTGTTTCCAAGCCTGTCCCCATTCAATACTTATTCTTATCACTACGTCACCACAGTGACAGCGTAGCGTAGCTGTATCCCAGCTTGCTACACACGATGCAGTGTTATACGGGAATCGGCTGTAGAGTGAATGCCGGTTGGCAATTAAACAGCCTTGTACCGGGGCACGAGCCTGGACCAGTGCAGGAGATCGCCGCGTATTTCCCCGATCCTGCGAGCCATCAAATGAAATGAGGACACCTCGCTGGACTTGATCAGTATACGACTCGCTGACTCGCCGACGTTGCGGCTTGTTCGGCAATATCCGTCACGTTTTAGCTGTCGCTAGATTTATTCGTATTCTCTTCTTCGTCTTATCGCTGACAATACTTTGAATTGCTTCCGAATCTATCACTGCCATCCTGGGTATGGTAACGCTATTAGCCTTATCATCCAGAGACCAGCCTTTGATCAGTCGCGTCGTCCGCGATAACGACTGGAACACTGTCCCTTTATCCTCGCCTAGAATTCTTCTTTGAGGAATGCTAAAGGTGATGAGGTCTGTAACTCAAGGTTCATGGTTGAAAGCAGAATCACTGCCAAACCGGCCAGGTGAGGTCTTGGTGAATAAGTTTAACTGATCTAAAGGGGTTCCTACGATCACGGCGCCAAAGACTAGGTGCTTCCGCGGCGAAAGAGTGGGGATCGGAAAGACTCAGGGTGAATCGGACAAACCCGCATAGCCTCGTGGACGAACCTCATTGCACAAACGACGATATCCCGATTACTACGGGATCTACTCTAGGGCCTCGCCAATAGGGACGATCGCGCCAGCCACAAATTGCGCAGACACTGCCGTGGTACCCTTGAAGGTGATCGAAGCGACACTCAGTTGTGCTTCCTCCATCCGGTACCATCAAGCCAGAGAGGTCCTCTGTCCGGCTTATCTATAGCATGTTGACAAGGAATGGCTTGTGATCGAGCGCCTGACGTCAGGGCTATTGAGTATGTATGTGTGATCGAGGTGAAAACGTGAGAACATCCTGTGAGTGGGCCCATACATGGCAAACATGGATAGGTCAAAACGTTTACCGCGGACTACGCACTGCAGAAACGTGCTGTACTAAAAATTAATGAGAATGATGAATCCATGGAAGGCGGTGGGGGAATCGCGGCGATCCGGAAAGTGGGTGACACTATCAACGTGCATGATGGCGAGGTCATGTCGCATCTTTCTACAACGTTCGCCAATCTTAAGTTGTACGACGACCATCCCTGTTCATCGCGCGTCGTCTGCCTGACCCTGGTTCTGAATGGGGCACGCTGATCGAATTTCCTCTGATCATCTCATACTACCACACAACACCGCAGCAGACTATCGCCGGGACACTAACCCAAGGACGCCACCAAGCCATCTCTCTCTGCCGCGTACGGGTCCAGATCATTCGGACCTTGGAGCTGGAGACACGTGTCCACCCAAGCCAACGCCCACGCGCCATTTCCTACCTTCGTACCGCCGAGAACACGACGGGGAGCGGCTGGTTCCCAGCGAGCCCTCGTCGGCTGCGTGTCCGCACGGTCTGCTCGCGAGGGACGACGTTAGCGATCAGTGAGTCCAGGAGATACAAAAACGCACAATGCACGAGGCCTGTGTGCGGTTCGTACACACCCAACGGAAACTCGGAGTCGTCCGCCTTTTTCTTTTGTCCACTTCGCCGTCCACGTCCATCGCACCACTTGGCTCCTCTTTCTCCTTCCCTTTTCCAGAACTGAAATTGCCTTCTAGGATGCCTCCGCATGCGATCCTTGCTTCTTGCCTCATCTTGACCCACTCTGAATTCATTTCGTGGATTCTCCTCGCCGCTTCCCACATCCAGTTCTCCTCCTTTAGGCCCTCACGAGACAACATGCTCTTCCGGACTGCGCTATGCGGTCCGTCACTAAACGGACCCCACCCAGAGCCACCAAAAAGTGTAGTCGGCCCTCCGGCACGATATACACCTTGATTTGTGCCCGAAAATGTTTGGCTCGGTGCAGAGATGGCAGGAACGTTGCTCGAGGAACTAGCGGTTGGGTCTGGAAGCTCGCCGACATAGTCGCCTGGCGAAAGACCTTTGGCAGTGATCTCGGCGAGCACCCGATCTTCGTAGTAATCATCCGTGACCCAACGTCCTTCTGAAGAAATCCGACATTTCAGCCCTGAATGCTAACCAAATATGAGATCGCTCCGTCTCACCAATGATCATTTTGGCGCCGTGTAATTTATATGCGCTGCGAGCGGTGACTAGCGTAACGCTGCGTGTCTTGAGATGAGCACCGAGCTTTCCAGCTTGGATGAGTGCCTCCTTTTCCTGTTGCGATGCACTGAGCTTGAGTGCGAGCGCATTACGGCGAAAGTAGTATAACGAGTCTCGGAAGCCCGAGGAACGCGCGGCATCAATAGCAAGCATATATTGTCGTGTTGGATGTCGATCGGGAAGGATGAATGTGCTGCATTTGAGACGTCGACCTAGAGACTCGTGAGCTGAGAGGACAGGTTCGGCACGACGCAGGGTGCTCACTCACCTCCGAGCAGATTTCCATCTATATCAATTTTTTGGTCGCCTTTTTCATCGGGTTCCGTGACGAACTCGTCGCCTTCGATATAATATACCTTGTCTCCAACTCTGCGCCAAGCGCGGCCGCCCTCTTCGCCTTCCTCCCCCTCGATTTCTCCCTCGCCACCTTCCCCCGAGAAGCGCGCCGTCAAGCCTTTCCCGCGACCCCGGCCTCTACCACGCCCACGGGCCTTTCCCCTCGCACGCGTGGCAGGTGTACTTGGTGCCACTCCACGTGCGCGTCCTTTCGGTCTTCCGCGAGGCCGGGCAGACCCGCGCGCGTCGCGGTCGCCACCCTCTTCATCGTGCCCCTCATCCGCGCCACTCCCCTCCATATCGCCCTCCCCCTCGCCCTCCATGTCCGCGTCGACGCCTTCCGCAGCGGGCTCTTCCTCATCCAACACGCCCTCGGATTCCTCTCGCTTCGTGTGGACGTCATCCTCGTCGACGTCGGCTTCCTCGGGGTAGGACGCGGGCGTCTGGACTGCGGGCGTGATAGATCGTCGTGTGATAATCGTGGCGCCCCCACGACCGACACCAGGTTTGAGGATGATCTTGTGGCTCACGGTGGACGTGCCGGTACGCTTCATCGGTGAATAAGATATTGCTTGTAGAGATCAATGGCGCTTTCGGCGACTTTTATCGTATTCCGTTCTGGCGGTGTAGTCTTGTCGAGAAATGCCAGAGTGTACTGGCGATCGTCGCGGAAACAAGCCACGAGTCCTTACGTAATAAAGAACACTCATTCAACCCAGACCCGAACGCTCACCGTCTCACCATACCATGTCGTCTTTCCGGGACCTCCTCGAAGGCAAAATCGTCAGTATATCGTCGGGTTTAGTGCATCTGCTTCTCTGACGCACTGCAGGACTTTCATGGGCAAAAGAAGACGGACGCCATTATTCGCATAGCGTTCATATCAAGCACGGTAAGCTGCTCAGTCCGCTCGAAGTACTGCGTGTTCACTTGGCCATAGATCCTTTCCTTCGTCCTCGGTTTCGCATTGCAATCACTACGTGTATCGTTGGGAACATTTGCTCTCTCTACGGTCGTCCTTGCGTTGGTACGTACTGCACTGCATGTTTCAGCTTAGACTTGTTGAATACTGACGTGCGTTGTGCTTGTAGGTCGTTATCCCACCCTGGCCGATATATAATAAACACCCTGTCAAATGGCAGCCTGCCCAACCAACCACGTCGAAGAAGGAGTGATCTCTTCTGGTCGCCTTTTTTTTTACTTCGCTTTTGGCCGGTCCGCCTGTACATACGCGGATAGAATGCACTAATCTCGATGGATTCGCACGAGCCATTTGGATGAAAACGAGATGAGCGATGCGTCGCTGTTGTGTGATCAGGACACATAACACTCATTGTGATCCACGTAACGGAATCAGATACTCTAACACAGTTGCATTCTCTGAGCGACGACGAGGCTGATGAAAACGAGTGTTTTGCAATGACAATGACGAGCACGGGCGCTTACCGACATGGCGGGGCGGTCAAGGTTATTGACGTGATGTTAGTTACGTGGCAGCCGAGATTGCATTGACAATCACACCAGTAGATCGGATGACAGAAATTGTGATCATTTCATTCGCGAATCGAGGATACAAGATTCCAATAAACGACCCTACAGTCCACACTTCCCCCTTCCTGCAGGTCCCACAGAAGGGGAAGGGCATCGTCCCTCCAGAATTCCCAAGAGGTAGGAGAGCGTGCGTGCAATGTGATGTGACCGTGGCCACCTGCACAATTTTGTGTTGCTACTCGAACAGGCGTCCTAACTGCACGAGCTCGACTGTAGCGTGTCGTTTACTCTGTTTGGAGATGAGGGGCACGTCAACACAACAGCTTATCAGACACCTACTGGAACGGGCTCTCATCTTTCTGCGCTTACGTCTGAGTCTGCGAGAACGCTTCTTCTTCCACTTCTCTCTCATTCTAGTGACATGGGATGAGCATATGCAGTAGTCCATCGGGATAGGCACACACCTGTTGTTCGATTGAAGTGGCTAAGGAGAAGGAAGGGGGGCTTGTTCGTGGGTAATGTGTTTGTTGGTACTGTACAGTAAGTTATGTAATATTTCCCACATTTCCTATGACTTCATCGTCAATCCTAATCGGGATATGTCGGATACATTCCGCGCTGCAGGTTTTTGCAATGCGGTCACGAATTATCCGAATATTGACCCAACCACGTCTCCTCTCCACTGCCCGGCTTCCGCTCCGAACAGCCTTACCACCAGCACGGTCACAGCTCCGGATAACCCCCCTCCAAACCCAACTCCGCCGTCGGTCCTCTTCGCAGCCTCCGTTAGCTGACCCCTCTCGCCCGGAGCTATTTTACCATCTCCTTCCGTTGCCCACTGAGCCAGACCCTTCTCAGTCTATTCCCGTATATGCTCTCTCTTTCCTCTCTTCCCCACCCCCGTCGCCTCGTTCAGCAACCATCCTCGGTTGGCTCCCCGCCGTCACAGACTCGGGCTCTGAAGACGTCGACGCTGGATTGAACGACTTTGTCGAAAATCGTGCGTTCACACTCTCTACCCGTGCTCCAACGTCTCATCTGCCAACACCCTTCAGCACGCTTCCGACCCCTCCTGCACGAAGCGGTCCAGCAGGCACTACGCGAGGGTGCGGATGACGTATGGACCAACGGCGCTATCCAAATTCAGCAGGGATGGATGCACATTCATGGTGCGTTTCAAAATCACGTGGTTAGCCATATCGAACTCGACACCCACGTAGATTACCGCAACATCCCTGCCTTGGGCAGAATTGGTGATCCAGATGATATCATTGCCTCGGTGCTCGTCGAGGACAGCAAGGTGTGTCACTACGTCGCGCCATGGCGTTCAATTCACACTGAACGTGCTCCATGTCCTCGATAAGATCTTACCAGATACGTATCAGGCCATGCCCTCTTATCGATTCTGCACCGCCGACGGACCGACTCAGTTGACAGAGGGTCTTGCAAAGAAGCTCAAGAGCGTATTGGAAGGCGTCGCATCGCGAGAATTTCAATGATACGGATTCTAGCACTAGATATAGGCCAAGTCCGTGAACGAGATGCGGAAGATCAAGCATGTTTGCCCAACCGGTCGAACGTTCACATCGACTCATCTTGAAAACAGGTGATGGTGGCAGCCCTGGCTTTCTGTGCTCGTCGCAACGTCGGTATCTGTGGTGATATCCATGTTATGGGTCATATAAATTTACAGGCCGGCAAATTACACCTTTTCTTTGGACGATGGTCAGCCAATAAGTATCGCGGCGCTTTTTGCTTGGACCCCCGAACATCCTCTAGGCCTCGCCAACGCTTGTGTTACCCGGCAAAAGGTGCGAATATTTCGAGTAATTTTTTTCTCTGGTGGTGGTGGACCTAAAGCTACGGGTGAGAGAAGAACTGTCAGACACCTGACATCCAAACTGGACGAAAGTAGGAAATATGTCATGACCGGAGAGCAATCCTGCTCGTGCCCGAAACCAAAATGGACCCGACCGTGTGCCTCCTTGGTCAGACCCGACTTTCGCATTTCACTCGTTCAGGTCAGGAATTTATGAGGGTAAGTGCTCGGTGCTGCCAAATTTCAAGGGAACTTGGAGATGCGACACATGGACCGAGGGATAACCTATAGGTGTAAGTACCCGTCCGGTGTTGTCGACACTTGAAACATGCCGTTTGCATCCGGGATCCAGAAAAAGGATATGACAAGCTGATAAGAGGTCAGTACATGATGTTGACTTCTGAGAACGTGTGGCTCCTTTGCTGGGTGAGTTGAACCCGAAAGTTCTACTGGTAGTTAACTCTTTTGAGGAGCAACCATGGAGCAACTTCGTACATTCCGATATTCCTAGCCAAGGTTTAGGTTTTGCCATAATTATTGACGTCTGATCATTCGTGATTTATGTCAGAATTCTACTGTGTGCAGTATTTCAGCGCATCAACATACCTTGTTTGAAGACGAGCTCAAGGATCGGCCGTGGCACGATAGTGTATCGCCTGACTTGGGCACTGCTCGCGATGCTACCTGAAAATTTGAATGCCACACGGTTCTACCTCGCCTCCTTCGAGTTCATGCTACCCCCACACAGAGGCAAAATATCGGCGCGCTCATTGAACAAGAGATGAAAAGGGTCACTCATGAATGATACATGTACTGCACCACACGATCTCTCCGAACACTCTTGTCCGATCCCTTCACTTGCACCTCGGTCACTGTTTCGTTTCGAGCCTCCACATCGCCATTCTCACGGTGTTTATATCACATTTTCTCGACAATGATGTCATGCCTAGACCATAGTCAAACTTGGTGGTCCTCCGTCCCGTCCCATCCGCGGTCCGGTCCG
>JBBPLN010000189.1:0-34343 GCA_038089815.1 Sutorius eximius | reverse complement strand
ATTCATGTCCCCCAGTCCTCTCAAGGTGGGGACTGGATGGGGCGCGACGTACTTTCGCTGACGGGAGTAAGCCATTCGATGGTGTCCTGTGGCATCCATCATCTAATGAGAATTTCGGTACAGATCCAACCCACGATGCTACGCAGAGTGGCTCGGACGTACGAACAACTGATGAACAATTATATCCATCAATCATTCATACACCCGCCACCCTCGAGCCCAATGCTTGAGTGTGGTTGTGGTTCGCAAGATGGCCAGCGATGGCGACCGCGCGACCACTAGGTTGAGCAATTCAATCTCAGCCGGACTTGGCCGGATTATCTAATCTCGGCCTGTACATATGTTGCATGTCCCTATGTTCTAGTTACGGACTTGTACATATGCCCAAGGGATACTTGATGTGTCCCATATCTAAACGGATTGTTTTTCTTAGATGGATCTACTGCCATTCTGGGGTGTTGGCGTTGATGGGATGTGTTTTCGAATCGTTATAAAGACATTAGGATCAACCTGCAGCATATACCGAGTCGACCTGTGAACCAGATATTTCGACAATGCTCCCCCCCGTTTCGCCCTCTAAAATCCCCGTGCCGCATCCACAAATCATGCGACAAAGGTTAATGAAGTATTACTTTTGTGTGTAGTCAGGAGGCGCGTTACTGTGTTCGTGACATGTCGCGTTTCAAAGTCACACGCTAATTTACGAGCGCGCCGTGTCTACATTCAAGCTCGTATAACTGAACCCACAACTTTCGCAAGGGAACGATGAGTCGAAGGAACAATAATATACGGGGCCCAACATCCGCCCTGACTGAGTTTCTTAGAGTGCGTTGGTCATCTCGGTGCTCGTTCGTCCTCAGGAACCTCGACGATGACTAGGAATCCGGCATCAACCCAGCCACGATTGCGCGCCGTGTAGCGACAAGGGACCAACAACAACAACAACAACAACAACAAAACGCTGCCCACAATGCGGAGCAAGGCGGTAACAACGAGGAACCAACTCCTGGCGAAGTTGAGACCGCCGCCACAGCAGCTTCGACGAGCCGTCGTCCACGACGTCAAGCCGACGCAGTACGTCAAAATTGTTTTCTTCTCGCTTTCCTGTTCATCCGTGTGGTTCAATTGCCAGGACTCGGGTTATGTGTCTGATCAACTCGACGAAGTGGAGGTGGAGGAAACAACACCCGCGAAGAAACGCAAAGGCAGGAACACTGCGGCGGCCAAAGCCAAGGCGAAAAAGAAGGCCAAAGGAGATGGCGATTACGAAGGATCATCCGAAGACGAGTATACGGCCGTCTCGAAGAGCTTGTGGTCAATGGGGGGTAACGGCGGTTCCAAGCCGCCGGTCGGGAGTTTTGAGAACTGTGCTCGGTGCGAGAAGCAATTCACGGTGGTAAATATGATGATTTTTATGTCTGGATCGGAAGACTATTTATTTACCGGTTATATGCAGACTAGATACACGCTGGCCGCGAATCCTCCACCTGGTTACCTTTGTCATCAGTGTGCGAAAGCATCTGGGGCGGACCCATTCAAAAAACCGGCTGCTGCCAAAAAGAGAAGACCTGCGGCGGAAAAGCGTGAAGTGATCAACTTTGAAGAACGACGCTTACCGACATTGGCTTCTCTCTGTATCGAGGTGATCGTTAAGATTGATCTTGGTCTCTTATTTTATTCAATTCCAGGTTGAATACAGTTAATTGGACAATATATTGACGATGTCGAAGCACTCGGCGATATCGGGTCAGTCAACATGGACGCAATTGCAAAAACGCTTGCGCGGAACCGGAGCCTGTGAGTGACATATATCGTTCGAACGCTTGTACTCATACACTGAAGAGCAGAACTCCCGAAAATGCTCAACTGTTCTATGACGTTCAGAACAAGAGACTTCGGTTTTATGACGTCACTAGTAAGTCCACTCGCATCGTACCCACCTTCCATACTCAGTTTTAACGCCAGATTTGACCCCTCCGGCTCTGTCAACGCTCGCGAGTCTCAACCCCAACTTGACCCATCTGCACCTAGATTATTGCGGCCGTCTCACATGTCCAGTCATTACTTTGTTTTCTCAATGTCTTCCCTATCTAACACATCTAAATCTCCTTGGACCCTTCCTCGTACGTGCGGAAGCATGGATCGAATTCTTCAAGGCCAAACCAGAATTACAATCCTTTCGCATCACTCAAAGTCCTCGTTTCGACCTTGAATGTATGGAGTCACTTGCGCAGAATTGCACCAGACTTGAAGAATTGCAACTGAAAGAGGTTGGACTTCTGGATGATACCTTCGTAGGACCGCTCTGTGCTTTGCCGCCACTGAAATTACTGGACCTCTCGCATCCTGGCGTCGGTATTGTTGAAGACGGCTGGCTTCAGATCCTAGAAAGGCATGGCCCTTCGTTGGAGACCTTTGATCCATCCTGGCACGAAGGCTTCACCGATCTGGTACTGGAAAATGGAATCCGAACACATGCACGCGTCATTTCGGAACTTAGACTAGAAGGTTTGTCAAGCTTATCGGACGAGGGTGCTGCCCACTTTTTTGAGAATTGGGGCAAGCCTTTCACCGACTCCGACTCGGAAGACTGCGAATCGGGGATGGAAATGGAAGTGGACAGTAAGGACGACTGCGGAATGTTCACTCCCAATCCTCCACTTCGCGTTGTGTCTCTGGCACGTAACCGCGCCCTTTCGGATGCGACGTTCACAGCTCTCCTCGCACACTCCGCACAATCGATTACATCCCTCAACCTGAATGGCCTGGGTCCAATATCCTCGGAGTCCCTCGGGCTGCTCAAGGACGCTGTAGACGTGCGCTGGCTCGACATGAGCTGGTGTCGTGAGCTGGACGATTTCATGATGAAGGACGTCGTGTCGAGCGCGACAAAACTGGGTGAGGTGAGAGTGTGGGGGTGCAATCGTGTACGGGGAACTGGGTGGGCTGGCAAGGTACGGTTTGCTCCTATTTTTTCCCCAGGTTTCCTGATGAGCTGATTGGCGACGACTGTTGTTTTAGAGAGGGTTGAAAGTCTATGGTATTGAGCCAAACGCGGGGGCATAATACAGGATACTTGCTCGTATAGATAGTAACTGATTTCTCAAGTCTTGAATGATCTTTGTTTCGCCTGTCTGGGAAGTATCTGGAATCCCAGGAAGTAACTGTTATCTGACCCAATATTCATTGGTTAAGCTGAACGCTTGCACCAATGGTGGTGTCCATATTTACTTGTTATTTTTGCAGTCCAACTTGCAATGTACACGATCTATCGCCGCAACAAGGGTTTCGCTTACAGTGCAAAGCTGTGAGTTACGTTCTTGTCTCTGCGATGTCGACAAGTCTGGCGCTGAGCCCGGCAAGTGGGTTGAATACGTTACGCTGGACCACCTCGAGGTCCGTTTCTGAACGCCGCGGCACCGTGTAGTTCCCCGAGTCTTCCTTTGGTCCGGGAATACGGGGCTAATTCGCCCGGTACGTACATTTCCTTGACGCCGCCGCAACCGCGCGAAGCTACTATTGTCGATTTCGAGCTAGGTCCATCACGATCGAGCGCGGACGACCACAAATATGCCTCACGGGTTCCCTTTTCGAGTCCTTTCTCCCGCCACGAGGCCTCTCCATCGTGTTCTCCATCGCTCGGCCGGAGTACTGGAGTCTGCATAAAAAGGTCGAGTGGCCCTCGACGAGGGCCCCTCTGACAGCCTCTCTGACGGTGATGCCATTGACTCCCCGATTTGCGATCCTTGTGTCGGTGTTGATCGTTGCCGTGGACACCGCTCGGCGTTTCGTTCAACGGAGGCGAGAGAGGAAAGGTCTGCCTTTGCCGCCTGGTCCAACACCGTTCCCGATAGTAGGAAACGTTCTCTCGATCAACCGCGAGGAACCTTGGAAAACGTATACAGAATGGCGTTCCGTCTACGGTGAGCGCTGTCACCGGGCGTAGTACGGCCTTCAGCACGCTGAGCGTGCGTGTCACAGGCGACGTGCTCTACCTCCGGATTCTGGATCAGGATGTCATAGTCCTGGGGTCCTCAGAGGTCGCTGTGGAATTGCTGGAGAAGCGTTCGAATATCTATTCGGATCGTCCGTTTGTCGCTACACTCGAGCCGTAAGTTTCATATTTGCAGGTCTCCATATATTTCGATGCCTCACGTTCTGCCTAGGTATGGAATAGATTGCGTTTTTGCTTTCAATCCCTACGGTGAACATTGGCGATTATGCAGGCGGATATTTCACCAGACGTTTCGCGCCGATGCGGCCCTCAGCCTCCGTCCGACACAGATCCGCAAAGCTCGACAGCTAGTGATGGACATGATTGAAAATCCTGCTCGTTATCAACATCACTACAACGTGTAAGGAAAAAAAATAGTAGTTATTCATATCTTGAAATTTTGCGCTCTTTCCAGCTTCAGTACCACAGTGGCGTTGTCCGCTGTCTATGACTATGAACCAAGCGCACAAGATGACCCCATAGTGCGTTGTTTCGAGGAGTACGCGGCTGGTGCGGTGCCTGCGGCCATCCCAGAGCATGCCATTCTTCTCAAGTTGTTCCCGTTCTGTAAGCTGTCTCCTATGAAATCATCACTCGAGATTTACTCCTTGAATAGTATTGCACGTCCCTGACTGGTTCCCGGGATCCTGGTTGAAACGCGAAGCAAAACGTACTCATGAGCTATCCGAAGAGCTAACAGAGACACCTTATCAGTATGTCGAAGAACGCATGGTTCGTGCGCCTCGTTCCTTATGAAAGTCGCTTGAACTCCTTTGTTGAACATACAGTTGGCGTCCGACGGACGGTCAATTCCCTGCATGGTTTCTGATCATCTGCATCGCATCCGAACGCACGACGATTCGTACCGTGCCAACTATATTTTCTGCCTGAAAAAAGCGGCTGTCTCCGCATTATTTGGTACGCCGTCATTGCTGTTCAGCTCGCAACCTTCTCACCTTGGATTCGTGCAGGTTCCGCAGAGACGGTATGCGTCGCGATGATGTTACGTTGGTGATTTGGTACACCTCATGAGTTCTTTCTAGACGACCACCTCCTTGTCTGTCTTCACCCTCGCCATGGTTTTGCACCCTCATGTCTGGAAGCGTGCTCAGGCAGAAATTGATGCAGTCGTAGGCTCCGTTCGCCTTCCTGATTTTAGTGATAGGCCGTCCTTGCCGTATGTCGACGCCATTATTCGTGAGACTGTTCGCTGGGTCGCTGTACCCTTGGGTAAGACGGTTTTCCCGACTTGTGTTTCTTTTTGGGCATTGATTTGGACCTAGTTTGGCATGCCACGTCGGATAGTGATATTTATAATGGCTATTATATCCCAAAAGGCAAGTTTGCATTTACAAGAACATGCAAGGTGACTGAGCTCATACACCTGATAGGTGCATCGGTTGTTGCGAATACGTGGTAGGTCCGGCCTCGTATGCCGTCGTCGAAGACTGAGCGAACAATGCCTTGATACAAGGGCCATGTCTCGTGATGAAACTCGGTTTCCGAATGCGGATAAATTTTTTCCAGAGAGATACATCAGCGGCGATGGTACGCTGAACGACAATGATCCGATGGATTTCATCTTTGGGTTCGGACGGCGAATATGCCCTGGTGAGTCGACGCAACTGTATTGTGACAATATTAAAATAATATTGAGAATGCCTTATTCTGTAATTATCAGGACGGTATGCCGCAGATGCGTCGCTCTGGAGTGCTATCGCCACGATGCTGTCGGCGCTTGAATTCTATCCACCCCGTGATGCACAAGGAAATGACCTCCCTATTGAGGTGAAATGGTTGAAGGGGATCGTGCTGTAAGTTGTTTCCTTCGTTGAAGCATGATTGGGCGCAAGGCCCTTTGAGCGGACATTGACACCATATGCGTACAGTCACCCAGAAGCGTTCCAGTGTCATATATCTCCCCGTGCAAGTCTGAGCTTGGAATCCTATGTGAAACGTATGAATGAGTAGATGCAAGGAGCGCCGAGCAAAAACGGTAATATCACATTCCCGTCGGATCATGAGACTGGACAAGCTGGCCAATACATTTCCCTTCAATGTGCCTTGGAATTTAGAAATCAATACAACGGTCAAAGACATAACCTGCTAATTACCACCACATTGTGTTAGGCAACGATGCAGCATCAGTGGGATGGGACGGTGGTAGATGCTGGTTGACAACTCTCGTCATTTTCGTTGCTGAAGAACCCTTATTTTTTGGCCTTTTTGAACCGAGTTAGTCTAATCATAGCTCTCCAATGGTCTATGAAAGAGTCGTCAAGTGGTAACGTCACACAGTTTGCTGATTGGCGGCAGACATGCAGTCAAATCGCTCATCACGTATAGCCCTGGAGCATACCCATCATCAGGTCACAAGCACAGAGACACAGCAGCAAGTATTATGGTATGGAATCTCGTCCACCTATGTTCTCTATATAACTTATTTCCCCTGGGCTAATTCAGCCCGGCCCGTCCCGGCCATCCGAAAGAGTATGTGCGTTGACGGGCTGCCTGCGATTGAATGACTCGGGTCTGAATTCGCTTGTCATCAAGCATAAATAATGGCAGTCGTCCGAGCGCTCAGCTGGTTCGCCTTTGGTGCGGGCTACTGTGTATCACCACCGAGAATGACTTGGGAGATCAAGGCTATACGCGAAATCATTTCTTGTCGAACGAAAGTAATTGGAAACAGTGTGGTCGGAGAACGGTCCGTGAATATCTTTCAAACACGGGACCTTTTGCTTTGTTCCATGTTTTCTTGTTATGGGCTACAGGCAAATGGAGACTAAGATACCGCTGCGGAGATTATTCAGGGTTGCCAACATTGTCATTTACATGTGGGGTTTTGCGTGCACAGGACACAAATCGAGCGAAACGATTTGGCCCGCAGCAGCACCGCACATCAGATTGACACTGCATATCCTACCAGTATGAGGAGACCCGCAGATCAGGCAATCCAGCGATGCACATAAGCCCAGGCCGCGGGTGAGAATAAAGTTTATTAGCCAAACATCTTTGCTTCTATGTGGCCGTTGATGATAATGAGATGGGAACGCAAGCTAGCCATGGCACATGATGTGTGATGCAACATGTTTGTCTGGACAACAGCGAGAAGCACCGGTTTTGCTGATGGAAGCTCTCCTTGTTCGCATTGAAGTCTCGGTGTCATTCTGCCCGGACCCCGGCCAGACGTTGGTTCTCTCGATCGAGTAGGCTGGAAAGATCCAGAGCTATCATTGCCGCCTTCAAAGATGATGAAGTGAGTGAGCAAGGAAAAGTACACAGGATGAAGTACAGCTAACGTGATCGGCGACTCCGGAAGCAGGATGTCTGGGAGGGTGAAAGGGTGGAGTTACATTGCCAAGCAACACCGCTCCAGCGTGTTGTGGTCGCCAATGGTATCAACAGCAAGATGAGCAGCATAGGTACAGTAACGCATTGGTTGTCACCGACTCGGTTGTTGAACCGAGCAGATAACGCTGGTCCTCGGGTTGGCAGGTGAGTTCGTGCGTGGCATCACGGGTGTCGTGCTCTTAGACGGGATCAGATTCAGAATGAATGGCTGTGAAAGGTTTCCCAGCAGATGGCAGGTCCGGGTGCTAACTTGGGTAAGCGAGCAGCGGGTGTATTTCGGTTGCCGAAGCACTGATTATTGCCGCGGTTCATCCACCACCTTATCCCAGCCCATTACCACAGAAGTGCTGGCCCCCGCTTGTTACCCCAACTTAGTCCTCGGGAGTTGATTGAGCATCCATTCTGATTCATTCGGACTTGTAATGGCACTTTGCACCAGACCAGCTCTCCGAATTGAAGCAGAATTCTTGTGCATCCTGCCAAGAGTCAGTGGAGCACACTAAACCACCCCAACCGCACGCGGCTGATGCTTCTCTGATACGGACAATGTTCCCCGGAACATTCTAACCCTGGTCTTCCCATATGGAACAACAAGAAAATGAAAATGGCAAATACGACCGGGATCGAATCCAGGTGGAGCTGATGGCGATGGGCCACTACTCCCCTCATGATCCACCGGATAAACTCATTTATCTGGCTACCTGTGCAGCTCCAGCTTGGCGGCTTCAGCGTCGTGTATCATGATGTACCGAACATGATCGGGTAGGCCATCCGTCTCAGCGCACGCCTCACTTGGCGGTCGACGCCGTGCTCACTCTATGTGATATAGGTGGTAGTTTTTTGAACTCGGAGTCGATTTGCACAGCACTCAACAGTTTCATTCTTGGGCTGCGCCTCGCGCTTATTCCTGCGTCCAATTTAAGCTCCCCAAGGTACTGCGGGTTTTCACGTTAGGCGCTTCTTTCAAACCATTTTCGTGGGTTGTACGATTGTGCGCACATGTTACGAAGCAGTCCGACCAATGCACATCTTCGACGATTCTTCGTGCGGGCGTAGGTTGGGTGAGTGGGTTCCAAAATGGACTAGTGTCCGCTTTTCTTCTATACGAGCATCGCAAGGGTCAGTGGAGATGGGCCACTATACGGCGGTTGGTCGTAAGTGGATGCCGGATCGGGAGGAATTGAATGATCATGCTCTCTGAAGCGTTATCGAACCGAAAGGGAAATGAATGCACATCATCAGGTTTGTCTCCACATGAGCCGTTCGCAGTCTGCACCCTGTTCACGTCAACACCAATATTCCACCCGCGCGTCGCCGTGGACGGATCAGACCTTCTCAGATCCCAATGGTGACTGTCCCTACAATTATACTGTTTCTGAAAGCGATGTGCTGATCAGACCTCGTCGAAATTCCCATCTCAGGACTATAACCATGTATACGGGCCTCGCCCTTGAAGAGGTGCTAGCGTGATTTACGGCATGGCTTCTCGAAACGTAGAACCTGGCGTTGATACCAATGGAACCTATTTCGCGCTGAAGATCCCCTTCGCGATACCGATCCTCGGTGTGTTTCCGTTGCAACAACCTGTGTATTTTTCAAGTTACCGAAGGATATCAATGCCATACCTTTCGGGAAGTCCCTTTACTCGAATAGGAAGCAAGCATAATGGCCAAACGTTGTCGAGAGAATGTGACAAATCAAAACCCCTTTAAGTGTTCTAATCTCTTTGTCAACCGCTCGACACGTGGAAAGTCCTGTTGTATTTTGCGCGACGGGGACTTAGGTATATACAAATTGAGTGTCAATCGGACATGGGGCTTCTGTTGCTGTATGGCGATCGTTGATCTTGAAGTCACGAAAGAAGCTTTGATGGCGCTCGGCCACTCTGATCAGTCATCTAGTCAAGCATGCACTTTAAAAGCCTCCATCATCTTCCCCTCCCTCTCCAGTTCGCGCAACAAAGATTCCCCTTCTACTGAAAAAATGAATCCAAACCTGACTTCCTTGAGCATGTACGACGACATGCATCAAGACATCACAAACCCGCTGTATGTGTCTCGCCGTTTCTTGTTGCCTTGATGGGTGTCACTGACATTGGTGATTCTTTCCTTTTCAAGTGACGAATTCCTGTCGCCGTTGTTGGCTGACATCCCGGACGTCCCCTTCACGTCCACCCTTGTGACCCTACCTTATGCATCCACGTCTGCCCAAGTTCAGGCACAGGCACCCGCCCCTTTTCCTACGTCCCTAAGATACCTCTCTTGCCATTGGATCTCCCGGAGCTACCCGCCTCTCATCTGCGATGCTCCGATCTCCCCTGACCCCAGACAGGCATGCACGCACCTTCGCGTCGCCCATAACATCAGAGGAAACGACAAAGCCATCGTCAACTGCCTTTGGTACGCGTGCAGCGCGCCGCCGATGCAAAGGGGGAGTTTAATAAGGCACATATTAACAGTTCATCTAAGGCTGTTGAGGTGGCAGTGTGAGGATTGTGGGAGGGAATTTTCGAGAAGAGGTACAGAACATGTATGCACTGGGGGTCACCGTGCATGATTGTGAAGGATCTTTGATTTTCATTCTTCGAAGAAGCAAACAAAGGGCGGGGAAGCTAACATACGATTGGACTGGACTTAATTGGACCTAGGCTAATTGTGGACTTTTTCTTGCTGGCCGATATTGATCGATCTGATCCCCCTCCCTTTCCATGATTCTCTCGCGATAGGTACCTGCCATGGAACCCATGTCCCCGCTTCTGTGCGTTGTCCATAGGAACTCGTTTCGTCACTACAAAAGGAATACGCCGTTTCGTGTTTGACCGTCCGCGGGGTACTCAACTGAGCCACAAGCGGTGGGTGGTTATACTTTGATCCAGCAGATATGATCCACCCTGTTGGCGATCACTTTGCGTGGCCAAGCTCCAAGGGCACCCGTAAGCACCGAGTCTTTTTCTTTTTTCGTGCGCATTACCATCTGGCCGTGAAGCCTTCCTCCAATGGGGATACTGATCACGACCACTGTCCACTTTGGCCCAACCCAGTGACTCATACACGGAATCATGGCAGTGTACGTATGACGAGAAACCACACACAGGGGAATTACACTATGCCTCGGGGGTTTGGGGAACACTCATGCATGTGCACACATACACCCGTTTGGGGCGTGGGACCAGAACTGTTTGTTCAGGCAGGGTTGTAGAGTTCGCGAGTAAGTCATCTTCCTCCTTACTCGGGATTCGCGGGTCTCGTCGGAGTTTACCTTAAGGATTGAGATTATATTTTATCCCCTTATACCAAGGTTATGAGGATACGACCCTGACATCCTATATATTATCGTGACCAGGCACAATTCGTGTCGTTCGCTCATTATGGACGAACTTGAAACACAGTCTGCATTATGGACGACCGGCAACCCATGCGAGAATAGGCTGATGTTTTAGGATATTGACATTGTCAACATGTACGACACGGAAATGTATCCGTTAATGAAGGGTATGAGCGAGTGAAGCCAAATCGTCCCTAGACCTTTTAGATCTCCGAGACCATCTTCCGCTGGGAATGTCATTACTTATGTAGTAGTGACAAGTGAACTACATTCTTGATCGCGCGATCGGCCGGTTGGAATACTTCAATTCAGGCACAGGCACTCTGGACGAGCTGCGGACGGCAGTGAAAACGCACGCCAAACCAAACCGAGCTACATGTGTGGTTCGGAGAAACAGGCACCTCCTTATGTTATTGGGACTTTTAATAGTAGCACGCCCTTTGCAAAGACTTCGAAATGGAAATCATATTCATGGGCGAGATGAGAGCCACGTCACCTGCATGGAACTTGGAAGCTGCAGGGGAAAATGGCGTAGCCATCCAGGCCAATCTAGCGCGGGGGGTCGGGGTGGCTGATCTCAGTCTCAAGGTCAGCTGTATTTGATGTTGTTCATCGGCCGGCACATTATCACATCATGATCCGTGCGTAGATCAAACAACATGCAACCGTGCACGATCTATGGGTTAGTGGGACGTGGCTTCGTCTCCTGGGTAACATTCTCACCACTTTAGCACCTGTGGTGATAAGGCGGTACATAGAAATTTGGAAGAAGCTGCGTTTGTCTACTTACCTATCTCTCCCCTTCCCAACTTGCCCCTTGGCAGGCTTTCATATTACTTGATTACGAGTACCACGGGGCACCAGTTGTGGAGAGCTGCCAATCGGATATGAGAGACGAGATATATTCGCGGAGTTTTCTGGTGCTCCGAGGAGGTTGGCTGTAGGTTGGCATCAGATCCCGAAACATGGCAACAAAATCATTGGGATCTCGATCTGTCATCGTATAAATTTTCTTTGCATCACGCACATTTTGATGCACGTTTTGTCGTGTGGTGTTGGTAAGAATCAGGAGATCCGATGGCATAAATGGGGATAATGTTGTTTATTATATTACGGCAGGCCCCCCATGCATACCTGGCGCTGCAGTGGCGCATGGATAACGAAAAGCAAGGGGATGCTGGCCTGGCGTGTTCGTTGGCAAAGAGATCATGAGCGGCCGTCAGCAAATACAAACACTGGGTGAGGACCCTGTCCACGTCCATTGTAGTGGTAAACGCCTTATACGTACTTATATGACCATAACTGGGATTCTGCCAAGTGTCAATATTTCAACTTGGTGGTAAAATTGGTTCTAAACTCAGAAGGGTCTAACGGCAGCCCTATCGAGAGCTTGTGTGCATCATAACTTTTTCGCGGATAGAGTCTCTTTTCCAACGGTCTCTTCCCCTGTCAATAATCTTCATGTCTGAAAGCATGCGACGAAAATCGATGGGGTCACCTTCACAGATCATCTTCTTGATTTCGGTGATCGGCGCGCATTGCTTATGTCTATGCAGTCATCCGCAAGACTCTCTGACGGCAGCTGGAGACCTCTTGATCCCTGTGAGTATGTAAAATAACTTCAAGGACAGCAGTCTTGACAACCGACTGTCAAACAATGATATTTGCAACAGCATGTACATACCTAAGGGTGCGTTCCCCCTGTAGAGGACATGGTGACGCGCTCGTGTGTAACAGAATTGGGGCCCTGGGCCTGGTCCCAGTTGTGCTACACGCCAGCGCATCCCCCTGGACGACCGGGTGTGGTGACAGAAAAAAATAGGTAAGTCTCAGCCTCTCTCCAACGGTTTGGTCAACGAATGCTCTTGCTAGTGCCGTGTTGCCTCGGGCTTTGGGCGGTGAATATGCCTTTGATGCATGTAGGCGCCATCTTCATCGAAACATGATGAGTACATTGCCGCTCCCAACTCCTTCCTCTTTATCAGGGCGTTGCGCGGTGGATGTCGTTTTCGTCGTTCCTTCGCCATGATGCTTGCGATGGGCGGTTTTTCTTTCCTCTTGAAAACACCAGTAACGATGTCGCTTTTCAGATGGAATGGGCGAGTGGTGTTACTCGGTGGGTGGGTAAGCAGAATGTGGGACGTTCGCACGGTTATATGACATCTACTTACCCAGGGTCATTCCCGTGTCCCATCTTTTCTCGAACACACGAGAACATGTTGTACGTAGAGCGTACATTTGCGGGGTTAAACTAAATAAATGAGACAGTACCGCGCGAAAGCTCTGGGCATTATGTAACGCATCCAGATCGTCGAATGGTCGCAACGAGGAAGATGGACGAGGAAATTTTTTTGGCATCTTGACTCTGCGGCACAATTTGCATGGTTCGAGCATGTCACCTCGTATCAGACTCCAGTTGCCAGACTCCCAATGATCTTGACTTTCGTACGCTACAAGAGGCGTAACCTGCTTGCATTTTTCGCGGCTAAGTTGAGTGGTTATTGGAAACCATGAGGTAGCGCAGATACTTGGGGAGAGGTCAGTTAACATTACAGTTGGTCGAGCGAATTATTTTGCCCAGAGATAAACGCCAACTTGTCTTCCTCCTTTCAGAGTCTCTATACGGTAGAAAACGCCATGTAGCATTCGAACTCACATCTCTTAAAAGAACATGAACACAGTACGCTGAACCGGATTCTGGGCGGGCGGTAGATGCCTCGGATATCTCGTGGCCACATCCTTCTGTTTCACGACATTTGGTTTAGAACCGTGGGCTTTGCCTATGAACAACATTAGCATTCAAAATCTGGGTTTTGTGTGAGAGGATAGCTTCTGTGATAGACCTGGTTTAGGGTGGACCCAACTTAGCCGAGGTGGTCAATTGAATTAGCAGCTTAGATCAGCTTCGCGATGATAATCATGTGGTGACATCCAACGTTGTTCTGGTGATACACACAGCACGACGACGATGGCACCCTTTCTCCAGACCGTAAAGGCGAGTCTTACATGCGATACACCCATCGTTCTCTCCATCAGTACTAACTATTGTTTACCTGGTCTGATCTCCCTGGACCCAATATTCTAGTCATTTGCCGATGTACCCATCACAGATGATGGGATTGACACCCTCGCTTTCCTCGAGGCATCAGAAGGTGTCGTTCGATTGTTCAGTACGTATCACCACCATCGATCAGGACAGATTGTTGGCGGCGAACAAGCCATGCTGATGAACGCCAACCTCTCAACAACGCAGAACTCCTCGAGAACCCCGCCTTTGCCCCCGTCGTAAGCGATCTCGAGGGAAACATCACCGTATGTCTTTATCCCCATTTCTTTCCCTACCCCGATTTTGAACACCTCGTTCACCCGCACCCACACACGCCATCCTCATAGAAAGTCCGTACTCGATATCTAGCACATCCTACTCGATCTGCCACCCTCGAACTCCTCATTCTGAACGAGCAATCCGAGAAGAAACGGCCTGCGACAGAGGGCCTCATGTGGCTTCTTCGGGGTCTATCGTTCACGCATAAGGCTCTCCATGCAGCTCAGAGTGACCCGACCATCGAACTTGACAAGGCGTTTACCAAAGGATACGAGGCCAGTTTGAAGCAATATCACAATTTCGTCGTCAAGGGCATATTTTCGGTGTGTTGTGTTGTCACTCCTCTATCTTTTGGTTTCTGTGGCCTTGTGTTAGCGAGGTGTATGTGGATATATTGACGGCGCTGACAATCGCTCCATAAAGATTGCGATGAAAGCATGTCCATACCGTAAGGACTTTTACGCCAAACTGGCCGCAGACCCAGATGGCGGCGCATCTGTTGCGGGTGACAAGGTCACCGAAGAACTCGACAAATGGCTACATGGACTCGATAGGACCCTCGTCCGAATGCAAAAGGTGTACAAGGAGAAAGGTTATGGGGAGATATAACTGGTGAACTGCTCTGGGAGCCCGGTTTACTACCCAGACATTCGGTGTCCTTGGGACCGCGAGTCGTGTACGGTATTGCACAAAGCAGTTAGTTGTGAACGTGGCCTGGATTTTGCATTGGATTGGGAGAAAGATTCCGCTAAGACTGTTGTTGACGTCACAGTTCTGAGCGAATCGAGGACTAAGCGATGGGCATATCCAGCTGGTAAAGTACATGAATGGAGGACAAACATACAGGTCGATGGTGGAGGCAAAAGCTGACGAGGGTACTATGATAAATACAGACCACGTGTTCGTACACAATCGATCAACCCAAGATGGCGACGCATACTTAACGCCTCAGCATACGCCAACATACAATCGCAGGAAATCCAGCTGCTCAACCTACAACGTGCCATCCGATACGGACAACAAGGCCCGTAATCGTCCATGTCAAGAAATCCCTCCCTTCGCTTGCTAACACCTTGTGTCATAACAATTCCCCCCCGTATCACAACGTATCTCCAGCGTCGACTTGAGCGACCCCGCCACGGCCTTGCGCAGTTGCTCACGCGCGAACTTTACCGTATCCGAATCGGATGGACGATCTGTGGTCACAAAAGACCAACACGCCGTCATGAAACACCACTGGTCGTCCGTGACGACGGAGTCGGGACGTCTCGGAAGCTCTCCTTTGGACATGGCCAGCAAGACTTGCTCGTCACGGGAAAAGTAATGATAGGGTATTCTACCGCTCAAGACCTGTCAAAACGAATGCAGATCCAGCATACGTCAGACTCGACTCAGGACTCGGTAGAGGGAGGCATGAGACACGCACGTGGAGCATGATACCAGCAAACGAATAGATGTCGCTCTGCGGCGTCGGAAAGACCTTGCGTGTATCCTCGCTTTCGTTTTCAGGCTCGCGAATCTGGAACAGTTCGGGAGCTGTCCATCGGAGTGTTCCTTTTACTTGGTACGTCAGAGCAATGGAGGACCCTTCGATTTCAGTCACGACGATTGACAAGCCAAAGTCAGCGATGCAAGCTCTTCCGCTCCCATAGATAAGGATGTTTGACTAGAACGTTTACGTAAGCAAACAAAAAGAGCAAGATCAAATCTCTCACGTACGCCAGAGATATCCCCATGTACGATAGATTGACAATGGACTACGAACAACTCATTATTCAGACGATCACGGCGTACTAAAACCACTTACGGTATTGTAGTCCCGAAGCGACGTCATTGACCTGCGGTGCCGAATATTCAGATATGCTCGACGAAATATTCAAGACACTCACTATGCCAAACCTCTGTTGCACTGTCAAGTCGTTGTTGTGACGATCGAGATAAGACGTCAAGGCGCCATTCTCGACCCACGGAGACACCATCGCAGGAAAATCGCCGTAATCCCGAGTTGTCCCTAGCAATGGTATCACATTTTCGTGGTCAAGTCTCAACCAGAGTCTGATCTCTCGGCGAAGACGCTGCGAAGATGGTCAATACTCCAGGTAAGCGATCGGGCCACAATACATACCCTCTGCTTCGACAGATCATCGCCCTGAGCCGTATATTTTTTTATTACTTTGACAGCGACCTGCAGTTGATTGACGGTGAGTTTAGGCCACGGCGAATTCGACAAGATGACGCAACTGGCATGGACCTTCCATTCAATCTGAGCGTACCCCTGTAGACATCGCCGTGGCTACCACCAGAGACCGGATGGGTCCCGTCCGGTGAAATACAGCCAGTAAGGTCATGCGCAGGGTTGGACCGACTGCCATATGAGGTCAACCACGAGTGAATCGGTCTCAAGAAAGTTCTTTACATTTCTTGGATGAATTCCGGATCCTCGCCTTCGCTACCGTGTCTCCTCGATCGCACTGGGCTGGACAAACTCTGTAACTTTCAACGGTTGTCTGAAGTCAAGCAACCAATGGTGACATACTTCTGCAGGGAAGTCTTGGAACGGGGAAGGGAGCAGCGGTGAGCGATGGCTAGGAGAAAGTGCCTATACCGGAAATCAGCTATGAAGATGAATGCATAATTGTCGCTTGCGGGAAACTCACGATCGGTGAGTCTCGCTAAGGAAACGTGGGTCATATTACGTGTGGGCAAGTATTATCTTAAATGTAACTCACCACAGACGACCGAAGCGAAGAATCCGAACTCTGTGTATAAGTGCTTCCTCGTACAGAGCCCTACGACGAACTGTTATGCGTTGATAAGCCCTTGAATAATAATGTGTACATACACAGAAAGTTCGGGGTTCTTCAAGCTACACATGGAGAGCGTCAGAGAGTTGGTATAATCGTAATTGTTATTAATAACGTACCAAATCAATTTGCTCACGCTTTTTACGGAACAGGTGCAAAATGCTCATTTTTCGTGAAATTTTGCTCTTGGTGGAACTGCGGTCGCTACCCTCAGATGTTTCATTATGCTGGAAGGAGAGTATGAGTATCAGCCAAGCACAAAGGTGAGAGAAACACTGACAGGGCTGTGCGTAGCTAAATGTTCGTGGTCGGAAGCCTGAGTGCAGCGGAACGGTGTCAGCATCACGCATTAAAAAAGGCTGGTGGCAAATACACTAGAAGGCCCGACGTCCTTGATATGTAAACGCCAGCCCGGAAATAAGAAGAGGGATGTATCATTAATCTGTTTTAAGGGGGTTGGGGTGAAAATGCAACAGGCAGACTGACATGGCAAACTTACTGGTCCTCGGTTAGGTTGCAGAACAAAGTCCTTGAATAAGTCAGGAGCGATAGTCCTCAAGTTCCATACACGGATATTCGAATCCCGTGTCCCACTGACAAGACGGCTGTCATCAGGTGAGATGGAGATAGAATGGATCCTGGCATCATGTTGAAGGCATGGACCAATCTGTTGAAGTGTCGCTGCGTCCCAAAGGCGGACAGTCTTGTCCCATGATGCAGTTGCAATGAATTTGGCGCTGTTGGACAACACGATCGCGAAAACGACATCGTTATGTCCATTACACGTGGCGTGCAGTATGCCAGTGTCAGGATTATAGATTTTGATAGCGCCGTTGATGGATCCGACGATGAGGGCACCGCCATCGGAAGACCATGTAAGCGACCATGCTTGTTCGAATATGACCAGTTTGGACCAGGTGGTACTGTCCAACACATGAATGACCTCCCGGTCGCAGCTTGCGATTTTCTTTCCGTCCGGAGAATAGCGTATCCACCAGACGGCATCTGTGTGACCTCGGAACGGACCTGCAACCTGGCCGAGGGCATCCGAAGACCATATGAACATTGTCCCGTCCTGCGCTCCACTTGCGAGCCGGCTTCCATCAGGAGAGAATGACAGGGACTTGACTACATCCGTATGTCTCCCGTCAGATGTCTTGACTTCTGTAGTGTCAAGGTTCAGTAATCTCAATCTTCCGTCTCTGCCTCCCATGGCCAACCAACGACCGTTAGGCGAAGTAGCGACTGTGCCTGCCGCTGATTCTTTGACTACAGCATTATCCCTGTCCAGTAAATCCCACCGTCGAATGGTCATATCTTCATCCGATGCACTGATAATGTGGGCATCTGAAGTGAACGCGACAAATGACAAGCCGCCGTTGTGCCCGCGCAGCAGCGTTGGTGCTGTGTGAGTCCTGCGATGCATGATAGTTAGACTCGGCGACATGGCCGGTATTTGCAGTCGGTGCACGAGGAGGAGAGTAAAGAAAGGCGGAGAGAGTCGGGTGGGAGCGCTTGATGGAAGTAAAAGCGAAGAAGTGGTCCTTGGGACTAGTCCCTAGCAATAACGTTGTTTTGCCCTCCGTGTTCACAGCCGCGGCCGAACCTGGCCCTGGCACGTGGTCTAGGCTTGGGCGGTATCTCCATCGCTTTGTTTTGGGGGGCTTGGGCGGGGCAATGACCCACATCAAGAGAAACGGGTCTCATTGGTTTCCATACAAGGAAATTCCTTGCTGTATTTGAGCTTTTCTCACGTCCATAACAAACCTGCTCTACATCGCAATTCCCCAGATTTCCATCCTGGGCTGTTCCTGAACTAAATGACATGTATGTTTTGATACATCCGTGAAGCTAGCCAATGGGGAATGGGGGCTAATGACCCCGAATCAGATTTCAAACTTCGAATGAATGAATGGACCAAGTGAACTTCTTGAACAAGGCAAGCGTTGAGCGACTTGGTGCTGACTGGGGATATTATCAAAGGGATATCTAATCTGCGACCGCCACATAGGACTTGAACCTCGGTCCCATTATGTATTATCGATTGATATCAGGGTCAACTGGACCCTACGCAATGAATAAGTTACAGGTTGGTCGACAGGGTGAAGAGCCTATCTGTCAATCTGCTGCTTGTACAACATAAATTACAAAGCGATCCATCTGCCATGCACGACAAAACGCCCCGACTGTCCACCCTAGTACTTAGTATAATCTCCCTCTTCACCGCTACGTATCTGGGATGTTGACTGGCATGACCCAACTACAGCATCAAGCAGTTGTTCGTGTACGAATGCTACTGAGTTTGAATCAGATGGACAATCCGCCGCCACATAGGACCAACACTCCATAATAAAGCCCCACTGTTCGTCGGTAACCACAGAAGTCGAGCTGGGACGTTTTGGACGTTCACCCTTGGATAAGGCCAGTATCACCTGCTCATCGAGGGAAAAGTAATGGTAGGATGTTTTGCCGCTCAAGGCTATCAAAGCATAAACGCGCACGACGGAGTCACCCCAGGGATACGCACTTGGAGCCTGGCGTCGGAAAGATCTTGGGCGTGTCCTTTTGTTCCTTCGCAGACCCACGAATCCGGAGTAGCTTTGGAGCCATCCGGCGGAGCGTCCCTTTTACTTGGTATGTCGACGTAAGGCAGCCTGAGGATCCTTCAATCTCAGTCACAACGATTGACAGACCGCAATCAGAAATACAGGTTCTTCCACCACCATAGATAAGGATGTTTGACTGGCGATGTTGATGTAAGTGACTAAAAACGGGTAAACCAAACCACTCGCGTACACCAGAGATATTGCCGTGTACGATGGACTGAGAATACACTATGGATGAACAGGTCATCCCGCGCCCCGCTGACGAGATGATTGCCATCGGGCGAGATTGAGATGGAATGGACTCTGGAATCGTGATGAATGCTGGGTCCAATCGGTCGGAAGGTCGCTGCTTCCCAGAGGCAGATAGTCTTATCCCATGATGTGGTTGCGATAAATTTGGCGTTATGGGGCAATACGATCGCGAAGACGACATCCCTGTGTCCGGTGCACGTGGCGCGCAGCGTACCGGTGTTGATATTGTATATTTTGATAGTGCCGTCGATGCACCCAGCAAAGAGGGTGCCACCATCTGAAGACCATGCAAGCGACCACGCTTTTTCGTCGATGACTTTGTTGACCCAAGTGGTGTTATCCAAGGCTTGTATGGTTTCTCAGTCACAGCTTGCGATTCGCTTGCCATCTGGGGAGTAGCGGATCCACCAGATGGCGTCTGTGTGTCCGCGAAACGGGCCGGCAACTTGTCTGAGCGTATCCGAGGATCATATGAACATTGTCCCATCTTGTGCGCCACTTGCGAGCCTGCTCGAATCGGGAGAGAACGACAATGACCCGATAATATCCCTGTGTCGTGTGACCGACTTCATGGCGTCTGTAGGCGTTTCGAGGGTCAATAGCCTAATCTTACCATCTCTCCCACCCATGGCCACCCAGTGTCCGTTAGGCGGAGTACCGACTGTACACGTCACTAGTTCCTGGACCACATTATTGTCTCCATCTGGTAAGCTCCGTCATGCCGCCGTTGTGTCCGCGCAACAACGTTGGCGCTGGGTGGGCTTTACTACGACGCACGACGGCCAGACCAGGTAACATGGTTAACACCTGTGTTTTGGTGCGATAGAAAGGAGGTCGGATATGTTAGGGGATAAGCCGAGGGCTGCTGATCAGCAAATTTTTGAACCTACCTTTACCAATGTACCCACCCACGTTCATAGCACGTTCAGCACTTCTTCGCCATAACCGGCAGGCCAAGGAGGTTAGTTTAGATGTCACAAAGCTTTGGCTGTGTGCATGCCAGTGCCAGGTCTCGGACCACCTGGGATCTATAAATAGATTGTTTTGCGATCTCGCTGCTGAGTACAGCAAGAACGATCAGTTCCGTGCGTATTCGGGACGTGCCAAATAGGTAGGAGGTAACGCACATTTAATTTGAATGCACGCACGATGCACTGTTCAAACTGAGGGCAAAGAATACTTACTCCGGGATTGGGGTCCCACGGTCCGAGTCCAGTTACTCTGGAAGGAGCCAGTGACTGGCAGTGCCGATCCGTCTGATCAAGTTGACAGAGCAGATTGACAATTATCCCCTCTGATTCTTTGCCCACGATAGAGTTATTGAACAAGAAAGGACTAATGGAAAACATTTGCCATCGATTCAGATCACAGTTTAAAATACAAACAGACGGTAAGCAGTACATTTCACCCAGCTCTCTTCGGATCTCAGGCACGGGACACATGTTTCAACTGCCACTCGACTTCCTCCCTTACACTCGAAAACAGATCTTCCGTAGTATGCTTGGGTTTCCATCCCAGTGCTCGTGCTCGACTCGCCCTACATCTGCAATTTGTTCCGAGGAGTGGCGCCTGAGAGTAATGCGTTCCATATGATCAGTATGCGCAACCAGCACGTCATTAGCGGCTGGAACACGTACGAATGGGAATTTTTTGTAGTCCTCTTCAGTGAACACGCTCGGCTCCGGCGTCTCACCTACGCCCAGATCATAAAGCGCCTCTCCAATCTTGGCGGCAACATCTTTCAGCAAGTGGTGACCGTTCTCGCCAAAGTAGAGCCCCTCGCGACCATGGCCCGCCTTTCCTTCCAGGATGGCATCATAAAGGACGATGTAGAGATCCGCCACTGCAGATCGTGTTTCCCCAAGTGAGCATTGTCGATTCTCGGTATGGAGTGAATACGGAGCTCACCATCATCGATGTGAACGTTTGGCCACACGTTTAAACCTTTGCCAACATATCCACCTTGCTTCCTCGAAATACTGGCAGAGACCGCCAAAGGAAGTTGGATAGAGTGAGGGTTCTGAATACCTAAATCTACCAATTTCCCAGAAGCGAAGCCATAGATCATCGGAGGGAGGACGATGTACGTCCTCACATACCCTGGAAAATGCGGGTAAGCAAAGACACCGAGGGAATGCTTGAACGAGCATATCGGAAAGCCACGAACTCACCCTCTTTATCAGCGGCGAGGAGAAGCAGGTCAACGTTCCGGTGAAGCTGGGTGTCTGCAATAGTGTCCAGTTTAACAACGTCCGTATCGTCCCAAACCACGTCAGCATAGTTCCCATCCATGCTGTCAACAATAACACCTAAACAAGAGTGATCAGGGCGATGAGCAAGCATCGGGTACTTTAGAAGTTGCGCACCAGTTCCAGACTAAATTCCGTGAGCGGATGGCATCACTCTGAGGCATTGAGCACTCACAGTATGGATAAGAATAGGCACTTTGCGGGACTCCTCGTGCCTCTTCTTCAAGCCTCTTAGGATCGCTGCACAAGCTTCTGCGTTGTCGGCATCCGCCTGTACCAGTAAAACGGCGACGAATACATCAGAACATCTCAGTCAATCAATGAGTATACAGTACGTACGCATGCGAATATGACATCACTCAGAGATGCCTGTTTCTCGAGAAGCGTATGATCATCGTAGGATCCTAGGACGGTCTTGATTCCGAGCGACTCGAAAGCAGACACTTTGTCTGCCTTCCGGATGAGGACAGTAATCTCGGAAGTCCCAATGGTAGGGTGTCGGAGAAGGCGGTCAAGCACAGAGCCGCCGATGTAGCCTGGTGGAGCAAGAAATAGGGGAGAACATCGACAAAGCAATGGGACATACCAGTGGCGCCTGTGATGAAAACTTGGGTTTTAGTTGACATGGCTGAACCTGAAGAGTGAGAAATCTCGGTGTATGGATCACAGTTACATGGCCCCTCTTTTATACGTCATGGCCGACGCCCATGATGCCAATTTGGGCTCATGTGCGTCATTTAGATTGCTATCATCTGACACGGTTAGTACCTAACCAGACTTTGACCGCTCAAGCCGCGTAATGCGATCTTCCACCCCCAAAATCCCATCCATCAGCGAATGACGGATTATTACTTTCGCAGTTGTTTCACGGGAGGTGGTATCTCGTAATACACGCCAAAATCCTGTGCATAAGATAGCGTCAAAAATATGTGCGGGTCGACTTGAATTACCGTGCCGCTGTATGATTCGAGGATCACTGTGCGAACCCCATGACACACGCTCGCCGGTCTACCAGCGAGCGAAGCACTCGCTCTCGGGCGTCGCGGCCAACGTTATCTGATGACCAGTTATCTAGTAATTTCCAGTGCAACCCAGCAACTTGAGCCCGTCCGATCAGTGACCCATCAAACCTGTTGCATCCTTCTGTCAGAGACAGACAAAATCCATCCATATTACTCCCGCTGTCCCCACGACCGTGGACGGCATATCTGCGACTTCGAGGGAAGAAGTACCAACGAACTGGTCAGTTATACGAAATCGGAGTCATTCTGAAAATTCCAGGAATACTGCTGGAAAAAAACCTAGCTTTCGGGGATGAAATGCAGACATTACGGCGAAGCGTATACAAGCGGGCTCTTTCATGGATACGGTATGGTGAATAGGATACAAAAACGACTTGAAGGGTCTCGAGTCTCCCGTATAGAGCATGAAACCTATCATCTGGCGTTTGGGCCCATCTGGCACAGATGCGGTGAAAGCGCGGCTCCACGACAAGTGAGCGCGACAATTATGATATAAGCCACAAGGATGAAGCATACCAGCCACTAGCCGACCAGGGCTTTGTACATCTGCCGGAGCGTGTATTGTCGCGGTAGCCATTGATAGAGGTAAAACCAGGTAGAGTTGCGACCCAATGTCATATACGGCGGTGGGTCTGCACTAAGAGCCTGTGCCACTACCCTTTGGGCAAACTCGTTCGTGTCCATGCTTCCGTGGCCCTGACTACCATTCATCCGCTGGATTATTTTTGGTACGTACTGCTTGTACATTGTTGTGGGGGAGAGTGTAAAGGTTTCTGCCTGGTTCTTGGCAATGTTAGAAGTGATGCCTCCTGGGGCGACAAGCATAACTTTGACGCCGAACGGCTTGCATTCCATTGCGAGACCCTCGGATATGCAATGGAGGGCAGCCTTGGCGGCACAGTACAGAGTATTCCACGGAGTCGTTCTGCAGAACGAAATATTAGCTTTTCGTACACCAACTAAGATGCAGAATTTCACATCAGGGCCGCGATAGAACCAATGTTCACGATCAACCCCTCATTGCGCTTGAACATGGAAGGTATCACCACGTTAGACACCCGCAAAGCACCAAAGGTATTCAACTCGAAAGCGTTTCGTATTTGGTCGATAGTGGCTTCAGCCACGGGGCCTGGAGACAAAGTTATTATTTCGTATGCAGGACAAAGTCTTAACCATTAAGGCCGAATCGCAAACTGGACTGAAATCAAATCTCACCAATAGCTAAAGCACCTGCATTGTTCACGACAATGTCGATTTTGCCTGTTTCCGCGAGGATCGTTCGGACCGTGCGTTCAGTGTCTTCTCCGTTGGTTACATCCAGAACATGTTTTCGGATGTTCGGACTCTGAAATCCCTCCATACTTTCGAGCTTTCTAGACGTTGCATATACAATGCATCCTCGCGCAGCGAATTCTTCGCACCTATACCGGAGGTTAATTACACGAGCATGAGTCGGTGTTGGCAGATACCGTGTTACACAACTCCTTGTGGAACTTACAGAGCAAATCCTATTCCGCCTTTTGAGCACCCAGTGATGAGAACTGTCTTCTGAGTTCCTTGTAGTATGGCTGTCGACATGGTCGTACGGTTACTACTCTTCGACGTACAAGTTGATCCAACTATGTGACACTGCCACGTGGCACCTTGTTTCAGTTCTTCGCATCATGGTGCAGCCCCTGCCGCTGATACAGTTTTCAGTACCGACTCCACCGAAACGCGCGCTGGAGATCATCAGGGCTCTTGACCCTGTACGTCTTGCACAGGTTCTTCTCGACTTTGCATCTATCGTTGCTTCGCAATTCTGGGATGGTAGACGAACGGGCCCAGATTTCGTTGTTCCGATGGCCAGTCTTACGAAACGGCAATCAGGGCATCTGGCAAAGCTCCTTCTCAGACACAGTAAAAGTCTAGCAAATTCCGAACTTGCCAAAACGGACACCTCGCACCAGAAAAGTGAACTCCAGGTTGTCACAGAGGCGGGCCTCGTTAGCCCCCCGCACAACGCCGAGCCGAACATGGTTTCACCTTATCAGCAAGTCCGTTCTCAGGCCGTCGCAGTCCTAGATTTCGATATTCCGCACCGCCGTCTCGAGTCGGAGTACTCCACACAAGCAGACGTTGATTTAATGGTTCTCGTGCCTATTCTGCTAAGCTTGCTCGTCATCTTGAGGACTCGGCAGTGGTCTCCTGCTTCCGAGTTCATCGCCATGGATTTCGTGGCTGCTCTCATACTTGGTCCTGGCACGCTCACGCTCATCCGGCGGACAGCAGTGCAACCCGAAGAGTTAGATCCAGATTTCGGATGTGCAGTGCTCATGGACGATGACTTCACACTAGTGATTCGGGGAAGCCCAAAAATTGTTGAAGCGGTCACTGAAGGTGGTTTCTACCTCTCCTTTTCGGATCCCCAATCCACTCAAGATGTGGTCCTCGCGACCGAGACCTCGCAGGAGAAGGAGGTCGTCTCTGACGTCCTATTCGGCATACTGGAGGGAGGATGCCGTGGGGTGTGCGAAGCCATAGCGTTGCGATTGTTGCATTTACACGCTGCTATTCCCTACTTCAAAGAGGTGGCTTCCGTGGTAGTTGTGGGCCGCATGATGATCAAGGCATGCTGGTTGGGACTGGATGCATCAACCAACGATTCCATACCCCCGATCCCAGCGTCAACCAAGGATTCCGTAGTCCGAGGCTCAATCAAGGGTTCCGTGCCCCCAGCGCCAGGACCAGCATCGCCCAAGGATTCCCTACCCTCGTCAACCGATGATTCCGCACCACCAGTCTCAGGAGTAAGGCCGCTACGATCTGTGGCTAGGTTGACGGGAGAGCTCCTTGGACTCGTGGTAGTGGCAGCCTGCATCGAGTCAGCAGCTTCCGCCACTCTCCTACTCCATGGCGTGTCGTTCTTTGTCCAGTCATCCTACTTTGGGCTGTTCGCAAGGCTCGTCTTGCAATCTCAAAACTACCTAATTCGGACGGAACGATTGCTTGATGCACTAAACCGACCGTCGATAAAGAAGTGGTCGTTCCACACGCCAGCATCGGCAGCGACATTCATATCTCTCGTTCTTTGTCGGGATATTCCTCGACCCGTGAAGAGTATCAATATTCCCGGTCTTTTGGATATCTTGATTCCTGACGAACGCGACATCCCAAGTGTGTGGAAGGAAAGGGTGGCTGATCGCATAGTGCACGAAAACCCGGATTCAGAAGAATCCATCAACTTTGCACCGACCATACCTACTTTTCGTGACCGGCGTCGCCAAGCGTACCTTGAATATCTTTTGGAGGAAGCCCAAGCTGCATACTCCAAGTACCATCACTTTTTTCCCGTTTCCCGTTATCCATCTACTACGGCACCACAGAACCGGGTATAACGAACCGAGTATCATGTTATTGAAGCCGCAACGTGTGGTATCATAAGTCTGCTCCAGACGTTAACCCACCAGCGGACTTCGGTGCCAGGCTTGTGTTTGCGCGCGCACTTCAGGGTTGCTCTTTCCATTCGGGTTATACTTTGAATGATTGCAGGTAAGCCAGATGCTGTGACCATGCAGGAGGTAGTGACCACCGCCACATCCCATTCGTCTTGTGCAAGTCGTGCAACGCTGCCGTTCCCACTAATTCATGTGCGCTCCTTCGTAAACGTGAATTGATTTGTACACATCTCTTTGACGAGGGTCAGACTGCTTCAAGTCACGACGCAGACCGTTGCCTTTGTTCTTACAAGTGCATGAGCGCTTGCAAGGCTAGCCTTCGATATACCCGGAAGGACATTATCACGACACCCAGCTACCTTTGGGGCACGTAGGCATGATTTGATCATTACTTTAAGCCAGGGTATGGTGAGGGGTAACCTGCACTGAGTACTTTTGTAAGGAGATGTGGATATTGGTACATGGGTCGATAAGCGTCGGATCCTTGTTACACGAATAATATGTCGTAAGATAAGTTGAGATAAATACCATATATTCCGAAACCCAGACTGGTCCGTCGGCTCTGCTCAAAACTTCTTTTGCGCTGATACTGCACTAGATGGGGAGAAAATAGGTGTGCACTCGTCATCCAAGATGTTATGCATCTGCCCCTTTTGCATGGCTTTCATGCGATCACGAATGACTTTGGACATCATGGCGGTTTTGTGTAGACCTTGGGTATGGTCCGGCTTCCAACCGTCGGGGAAGCGCTCCTGCGTCACCCAAAGGCGGAGGACTTGGAGATCAAGGCCATTCTTGGCGGCATCCTTGCCTCCCAAGACTCCGATGGCGATTGCCATCTCACCCCGCGCAATCTCCGCCTGCCACCAGTTCAACGGCTTCTCAAGCTCCACTTCTCGCTTCACGCGAATGTTGGCAACGTCTTGCAACGTCATGCGACCGGCAAGATAGTGGCCACCCTGATGGAGTGACGTCTTCATCAAAGAGTTGCTGACTGCGGTTGGTGCGTACTCGTCTTCCTTGTGTGCATCCACATGGAAGAGCGACGCATCGTGCTCGATACAGTTGTGACGAGCAAGGTCCCAGAGGGAGAGTTTGCGGAGTTGGCCGAGCAACAGCCATCCACCAAATGCAAGGATGAAGGCGAGAATCCCCGACAAGTGGTACCCATCCCGGAGTGCTCGGTAGATCGTAACCGGGCCAACGTTTCTCCCATCCCTCGGTCTGTTCATTACATTAAAGTCAATTCATATGAGGAACGGCAAGTTGTGGATCTTGACTTACAGAAAGCCATGGTTCGCGAGGGCATTGAGGGCGGGGCATGGGGACCTCTTATCACTCGGCTGGGGTGGGCAGTAGCTATGGTCGGACCCTCTGAGTGGGCACACCCCGGAAGCATGAGAGTGGTGGTCATGGGCGGGAACAGGGGAAGCGAGTAGTGGAGAGATGGGGGTCTCCATGATGGCCCGAGTCATAGTGTCTATTTGAGTGGGAGTACGTGCCATTCTGAAGGATTGAGTGAAGGTTGTGGGGAAATGGACAAGGAAATTGGTTATGATCACCCAATCTTTTATAGTCGGAGGTCCGTAAGGGATCGGGAACCATAGGCTATATTTACCCAGATTTTTTCCCGGCGCACAAACGCCATCGAAGCCTGTGCCAAAAATGTACCCTGTGATAAGGACCTGATCTTCTGCTGAAAGGCTGTGAGGCATACGAACGATCTGCACGTCGTAATTTTATCTTCCACACTGCCCCGCAGCCGGCACTGAGGGTAACCATGTGGACCAATAAGAATGACTCGTTGCGCTCGTGGGCTCAATGAAGCCCGGCAGGAGAGCTGAGTCAAAGGCGTGATGCCTTGAGGCTATGCAGAGAAGTCAGAGCCTCGGCGCCCAAAGTTCCGAACGGCGAAGAGTCGCCTTCTCACAGGAGACCACCGCTTCCCTCGCAAACGGGTATCACCACGTGCTCGTTAATTCGACGGAGCACCATGCGTATACTGATACAATCATCGAGCTGAGCTATTGCGGGAACCAACTAAATTGCAAATTTTAGTCGGAGCCGTATATTCAAAGCCCAAATGGCGCAAACATCCAAACTCGCACCAACTCATCGCTTCTTATCGGCGCCGACGTTTCTCCTTGTCTTTGTCTGACAGCCGAGCGTACCAGACCCGCGGCGACGTCGGATTTCCTTCCATTGCCTGCACCCCCAGATCCGGGAGCAAAACGATGCAAGCGAACCAAGCGAAACCCGTGGTCACGTATGATGCGCTCAGGAAAACCATTCACTGCCTCGACTCTGCGCAAAACAAACTTTATCTGGCCTGAAGAACTGCATTGCGTCCTCTGTGTTCCCGGCGCTCGGTAATCTCCTTTCCCCCAGTTCTCACACAATCCATAAATAGGACACACAACTCGATCCATCTCTGGATGGTTAGCGGCCACAAAAGAAGTGAGGTTCACTGGAGCATACAAATGCGACTCGCGGCGGTAGCAAATCACCGAGAAAAGCGACCTGCGATCACGAATCCATTTGTGAAATGCGTAACCGGGACGGTGTGGTCGAAGACTCGTCGGATTCTTGGATAATCTTGCCAGATCTGACGTTTGGTACGGTCTCTGAAGTAGCGAAGCAGTTCGGTGATGACCGTGTGGACTTTCATGGTATCCATTAACGTGGACCGGAGTGCCGTTGCTCTTGCATGTGGTCGTTAATAGTGAGATGCCCGGAGTAACGATCGGAAGCTAAACCAAGTTATCCAAGGTTGTTACTCCACAGGGGAGTGCGTACCATATGCATCCATTGGGACCGACTAATGGCTCTGTTCTCAGCTGTGCCGGTGCGCTAGCCACATTCCCGTATCCCAAGTATGTGCTACACTGCACCGACGCGGTGCCCCCCAAGCGTTTCTGGTGCGACGGCCCTCCTTGAATTCGGGTTCGTGGATGGCGTATTTGCATCACTTACCCGCACAGTAATGATCGTGCAAGGCATATTGAGGTCGCAGCATCTCGTTTACCAGCGATTGACATTTGTTAGGTGGCCCCCGCGCTCCGAAAGCCCACGCGCAGTAGAATGTTCCGGGTGGGTGGTAGTGAGAAACTTGTAGGCGGAAAATTCGCATACCTATGCCGAAGGATCCCGCGGTAATATGGCTGACTAAAATACAGTCTAACTTGAACTATCGTAGCCCGGATGCTTCGGGGAGGGATTGCCTGGTATGTCCGACACACCTCTTGAGCTATATAGTTCACCCTTTTCTGTTCAGCCTGTCGAGCGTCTGGCGGAAATGAATCGGTAGTAATGCGAACTGGTCTTTCCAGCGCCTGATAATGGACTCTTTGCAAGGCACCCATTATCTTTGAGCCGTTAATCCCAGGGCCGCTCATATCATTTGCGTTGCTCCACAGCAGGTATCCACGCGGAGGCCGAATAGCTTCATATGGCCTGGCACGTTACTCATACCGGCTACTGTCTCCCGCATGCCCGAGGATGTTATTAACAAAGTGGACTGGATAGATTCCGGCCGGGGCTCGTGATGTATCATATTATCGCCGTTCAAGCTGCTCTTCGGGACTAAATTGGGCGGGAAGGACATTCTATGAAGCACGTTCATCCTTTTGAGGTAGTCGGCATGCGAATCGCCCATCCGCAGTCATCTAATCTACGATCGTTCACAAATGAGCTTGAACGCAAAGACAATGTCCGGTATAGGGACCATTCAGAGGTTCTACTGACTTTCCGGTTCCCGGAATACGGGTGAGTATGCCCGGGGCCACAGCTCCCAAGTTTTCTTGAGCCGAATAGCTTGCTGTGCGATACTGGATCGCAATACTCGACTTTCAAACAGTCGTGAGATTCAGAATACGGTCTTTGGCCCGAAGCATTCCATAATGCAACTTGATTGTCCGAGCGATAACTTACTAGCAGTGCAGCTTCTTGCCCAAATAACGGACGTAGATTTGTCTGCATCAGCATTCTCGACCATGGCGGCGTTACATCCTATTGTTGGGCTTCCTTCAATTCCCTCCACACATCGTTGTACGGTGCCCAGATTGGACGCTGAGATGTCACTTTCAAGCATGAATAGAGTATCGTGAGTCAACCATCGTCGACTCGCGGACCTCTTGATCTTGAGGAACTTGACATTATGTAAATAAAAGATGAAACTCGTTATGCAGATCCCTCCCAAGCGCGAGATCTTCGGAGCTTGAATCCTCGGGACTTTGCCCATCTCGACACTCAAGCTCAAGTGCTGCTGTCTGTTCAAGCTTCCAGCATTCAGTTTCAAGGGCCGCGTTGATTTTATGTACTTTCCCTCTGTCCTGTTTCGACGAGTCTGGTCAATGGATATTTGCAACGAACCACAGCACCTACCAAATCGGGAAGTTTCAGTCGGAGATTAAACAACTTTTACCGGCATTCCGGCTAGCCTGGATTACAGCCATCACTCAAGCTTCTGAAAGGCGACTATTGTAGGTTGCTCTCTTGACAATTCTTCCAAATAGAAGAGCTAGGATCGGACATATTGACAACAACATTACAGTGGTTGTCAATGGGCACGGATTCATCATGGAACCTTTTGCGGTGACCGTCAGTGAGGGTTGACGGGGCATACACACCGGGACTGTCATCAGCTCCTTGATATCCTGGATCTTATGACCGGACCACGACATCCTCAAACCTTCGAACACCAGATCGACCTTGGCAGCGGGGAGGAGGCGTTGCTTGGATGACTCTGTCTCTACCAAGTGCTATCTCGTCTTCCTCCGCCTCGTCCTCGTCAAAGAGAGCATTCTCGTCATGCAAGGAGCGTGATGCCACTTCCATCTTGGCAGCGTGGGCCTCGGCATTCTGCTTGACCTTACTGAGTCCATGGTCCACTGTGGTTGTCCTGCCTATCCACGCCCATTGTGCACGTACGATTGCAGATGCAAATACTGCTGCCTTGTCAGTGGGAGGAGGTCGTCTCGACCATTTACGTGTCGCGATACCATGGCAATCCCCACAGATCTCAGCTTCAGGAAGAACGGCCAGAGCGCTTATTACGTGTTGGACAGAAGTCCACTCACGAATCCCATGAACCGCGTATTGCCCTCGTGACTGCGCAAGAATCTGGTCCCTGCGGAATATCCCGCTGGACACGATCTATGGGCGCCCAATCGTACAAGCGCCAACTAAGATCATTACCGTGACCTTCTTGTTCTTGACCCCATTGACAATTGTGCCTGCGACTTCGCCGTACTCGTCGCACCTCGTGTTCTGCTTTGTCTGGATAAGGCTTATCTGGTCTAGACTCAACAGTGACAGACTGCGGCTCTATGCGGACGTCCCCAACCGCATAAAAAGTGCTTCTGGATGATTTCTTTTTGGCTCCCTGCGCGATATTATTTGGAATATGCGCATAGTTTGCCTCGGGCTTCTAACAACTGGATGGACATATTTAGACTTTTCTGAGCGATCGTGGAGTCTACACAGGGGCGCTCTTCCTGTGGGCTCTGTTACCTACACCGGTATCCTTAACTTGAATGTGTCCCACGCGGGAAACCTACATACATCCCAGCTGAGCTTTTTCCCACGATGTTCAGCTGGACCTATTTATATAGGTAGTTGACATTCTGTGGGGCTTGGACTCGGAGTGTACCATATGACACAGGCATAGGTTTCGTTGTGCTGATTCAAACTGTTCTTACTGGCGAATTTGCGAATTTGTTACTCTCCAGGCTCCAGGTGATGGACGTGCGAACCCGACTCAGGTGTCCGAGGTCACATCAACGCGGAAGTATACACGAGGCCACTTTCAATCGGGTCACCAACACGGAAGCTTCTCGAGTTTCAAGTGTAACCGCCGACGGTCTACATTCCCTTCAATCTCCATCGTCACGTCTTGCAGGCAAGGTCATTGCATACTCGCTTCCATTTTGTCCACAGTTCTGCGCGAGACGTGCCATGTCTGATCCAGTAGCCTCCAAGTCCACCTTCCTCTGCATGTACATGACCAACCATCCAGATACGCTGGTCGCGTATGTCAAACACTTTGGAAAAGTTCCCAGTAATGTCAGCTCGGCTGAGATGGAGTCTATCGACTCCAAGGTGAATTACAACGTGCCTTGGTCCTATAATTGAACCCAAAACGAAGATGCCATTATCTAACAGGGAATAAACCTCTCATACTCGTTGAAGAGCGGCGGTGTTGGCTCTGTCCGCATCAAGTTTGATCCACCACTTGCAGGTTATGAAGAGGTTAAGCCGAGACTACTCGCCATGAAAGCCGATGCGCAAGAAGCGCTTGGGATGGTGCGTTCGTATTCCTTGTGTTCTCCCGTTTAGATATATACTCAGTCCGCCGCCTATTTGCTTGGACTTCAGCTCGAATTCCCCAAGATAACATCATTCCGCTTCCCGTTCCGTCTTACACCCATCATATACTTTCTTGTTGGTGCCGCATACGTTGGTTTGGCACCATTTCAGGGAACCTTTGTGCCTCCCGTATCAGCTCACATCGCTGATATCATATTCATGCCTGCACATGCTATTTGGAGTGTTCCTTTGAAGACCATCGCTCAATTCACCGCCGCCGTGCATGTCCTTGAATGCTTTTATACGTGGCATCTTTGCAGACGCTACGTCCGTGGAACATTCGTCACAGTAAGCAGGCGTAGCTGCTTGTTCCCTTTTCCCGCTGACGTGAACCGCTCGTCACCATAGGCCACATACCTTTCGGCAACGCTGATTTTCGGCTTCCCAGTCTGGGTCGATCTTAAGAAGAGAGTTAGGGAGAAACGCATCGAGAGTGTTATGAAAGCAGAATGACTTTGCAAAGCGTGGGTGTTGACAATGGACTATTGCTCGACCAATCCGCAATGCTTATGAGATGCAGTCACCTCGAGGGCGATGTTTGTGGAGAGTAACTCTACATGTATGTACCTTCTGTGGCGTGACTCCTTCATATTTGACGTATGCAATGTACCTGACAAATTTTGATCCGTTGCTGGTCCGAAGTGTACATGTGTCAGTTATTACAACCAGCGGCCCTGACGTTTGGTCGTTGTGTTCTGCTATGTTTCCCGGGATTACCGGGCGCTCAGGTCGTCACCCGGCACATCATGCATTTGCACCGGTTTGGTTTAGGCTTTGGCTTTAGGAGTAAATGGTCGTGAGTGCCACAGCTTTTGTACCACCCGTGATGGAAAACTGATCAAATCAGCATCACCGTGTATGTACGTAAGTATAACCATGGCCAACTGGCCGTGGCGCCACCCATTCCCATAAGCCTGGAGTGCGCCTGACGACACCAACCACAGCCCTGTGAACAGCTCGGGCATTTGCATCGCGAAGGCAACGAAGGGTCGCGTTGCATTGTCGCAAGCTGATGAGTTGAATGGAGTTCCCTGCAGGAAAATTTGGGTAATATTTCTAGCTTCTCTATCAGTCAGCGTGCTGAGTATAAGCCGCAGGGGCTCAACTGATGCTTAGTTCATTTCAGCTGTCCGTTGTAGGAGATACGAACAGATATTCTCATTGATCGACGCCACTAACACAGGCACTGCCCCGCTTTGTCCATTCTTTGGGATAGCCTTCCTGGGATGGCAGTGGGATCTTGTTGGCATGCACAGCCTTTTCTCGTGTCACTGCTCAAGTGCTAACCCTGAATTAAGACAGAAAAGCCGTTGCTACGAACCGCTAACAGCAGTGCAACAGCAGCACAGAGTGATGGGAGAGTCTTCAGTGGAACACTCACTGATGTTACTCTGGACTCAATAAGGTGCCCAATACACTGAGGGATGCAACTGGCTTGGTTCCTTGCTGGCCTGGACAAGACGCGGTCTCTCCCCCATCATCTACTTCAGTGGGATAGGGTGGCTGTCATGACTGGTCACGACTGGTCTCAGACTGGCTCTCGTCATTTTCCTTGCCGAAGGACCCTTTTTTGCCTCTTTGGGCCAACTTCAGCCAATCACAGCTCTCCA